>BCHZ01000002.1:1357882-1432287 GCA_001599795.1 Exophiala calicioides
TGGTGCTTGTGCTTGGTGCTTGGTGCTTGGTGCTTGGTGCTTGGTGCTTGGTGCTTGGTGCTTTGGTGCTTGGTGCTTGGTGCTTGGTGCTTGGGCAGCAGTGCCAGCACCCCGAACGGTGCCCGTGGGATAGAGTTTGGCTATGCAAGGACTCTGGTTCAATTACTTAAGCACGGCCGGGGGGCGCACCCAAAGATGCTGGACCGGGATCGAGATGTTGGCCCAGATCGGTTAAATTTGAATGGATGGTGATGTCACTTGACGGCTCAGGCAGTGACGTGGGCGGCGTCCCCTGAGCCCTAAGGGACTACGAGAAGAGCCAAGGGCCCAAGGGACCCATCAAGCCCAGCGAGCCCTCTCCGGCTCTCACGTCCGGGCCTTTGGGCTGCTCGTGGCCGCTCGTGGCTGCTTCAACGACTTTTGAGATCGGGTTTTGCTCGACAATCATCCGATCTCAAGGGACCGTAGGCGTGCTTAGGCAATGTAGGACTGCGGTAGGCCACCTGAAACTTGCTGCTGATCCGTCGTGTCAGCGCCATAGTATTTTCTCCCAGGACACCGGAGGAGAGGGCATCCTGTTATTAAAATTGACAATTGTCTGCGTCTGTGTGATGCGTCCATGTTCGAGGTTCGCTGCAGGGTCTGGGAGGCTGAAGCCACCAGTCCAACGGCTGCAACGGTGGCGTGCCGGAAACTCGTCTCCTGGGTACTGGGTACACTCGTCTTGACTCTGGAGTCTTCATCTTTCCCTGCTTTTGGTCTTGTGAATCGGCGATCCAGCGCGTCGCTCTGGCGTTCAATCTGCCCCGGCATGGCCTAAACCAACTTCCTGCCCTACCATCGCCCAGTCATGGCTCGCTCCCCCGTCTCTAGCAACCTCTAGGCTCTCGTCTCTCTTCCTAGGCTCCTCCGGCCGCCGAAAGTCTGTTGCCACACTACTTCGTACAATTGCCTTTCCCCTCCTAGCCCTCCCACCGGCGCGCGTGGAGAAGCTGTGGTAGCTTGAAGCTCCATCTCGCATCTGCCAACTGCCATCTTCTCGGGCTCCCAGATCAAGCCTGTAATAATAATACCCTGGTCTGAGCAACCGAGCCATGTGCCGTCACCGAAAATGCTATTCTGAACATTTGCATCCCCACCTATCCTCGATCCTGATCTGTTGCCCGCCCGTCTTCCTCAAAGACCCTTCCCTCGCCTACTAGGCACCGTCCCTCCATGTCGACCCTTCATGCCTTTTTCTTCTTCTCAGCCTGAACCCCTTGTGTATCCCTTAAGGGTCCTGTCCAACGCTACATGGAATCTACATTCACACATATCGTCCTCTGCCCTTCCTTGTCGCCGATCCAGCTGTTTCCAATCGTGCCGCCACGACGACAACATCCCGTCTTTTGGTCCCATCCAGCAATCCCTGGTGTTGCCGTCTACCGACCGACGAGCACATCGACAACGTGAGGTATCTTGTGAAGCCAGGCATCATCTGTGAACCCTAGTGTGACCACAGCCGTCTCATTAAATACAGCCGTCTCCGTTGGAACCCTGACCACTGCATTACGCGGGCCTCTCTTTGGGCGTATGTGTGGTCTCCCCCCCCCCAAACTCTCTCTCTCTCCCTGTCTCTACCTGTTCATGATAGAGGCGTGCGCTTACTGTGTTGCAGTCGTCCTCAGATCCTCAATTTGGGACCAGCGGCCTGTTCGCTGGGCGCGTGGTGGGTGCGTCCAACAATGGAAGTTCAGTCGCAATCTCGAGGAGCACCTTTCTTCTCGATCCTGAACGACAACGACTGCCTATCCTTCGTCGTTCGACAACCGCAGTCGTCTCCTGCTCCCTCAAAGCCTTCTCCGTCAACCTCTCCACCTCAGCGAGACCCGCGGCCGAGTCTCGTTCACCTCGCGCACTACACGCGGACCTCGTCCTTCTCCTCTGCCGCCTCGCCTCCTCTCTTCCGCGTCTCGTCGTCCTCGTCCAAGGCCTCGAGCGCGAGCATGGACTCATCTCCATCCCCCTTGACGCCGGGGTTCCTGTACCTGGACAACACCATGCTGCCTTACGACCCGCTGCTGCGCCAAGACATGACGGGCTACCTGCCTTCCCCCACCACTTTGACTCCCTTTCTGGAACCACAATTGATGGCCATGCCCAATATGCCTCAATCATATCCTGCTAAGCCCATGCCTCTAATTGTGTCGGCGCAGTACCCGATTGTGCCGCTTCCTGGCCATCCTAGCTTCCAGCATATCCCCGCCTCGTCGGCCTCTGATCACGCCCCTTTGCAGCCTGCGCGTGCTGCGCCCCCGAACCTCTCATCCAAGCCATCCCCGTCCACAGCGCCCACCCCTGCAAGCGAGAAAAAGAACAAGTATCCGTGCCCCTACACCCAAACACACAATTGTTCGGCGACCTTCACCACGTCGGGCCACGCCGCACGCCACGGGAAGAAACACACAGGAGAAAAGGGTGTCCATTGCCCGATTTGCAACAAGGCATTTACACGGAAAGACAACATGAAGCAACACGAACGCACACACAAGGGGTCTGTATCCGGCAGCACCAGCGATGATTCGACGCGTCGAAGCAAGGCGGCCCTTAGTCGAGACGCGGACTCGGCCAAGCTGAAGATGGCTGACAGTGCCATGCCCGACGCAAGCCGCCGGTCGAGCTTGATCCATTCGCCTCTCTCCGAGGTCACCTCCCTTGCTCCCACTGCCATCGACACTCCTTTGAATGCTGAGGAGCCAACCTTCTTCGTGGCACCACCTACGATGCTCATGCCCATCCCACCAATTCCCGAAACCGTGTCACCTAACTCGCTCTATCCTCCTCTGGGCGATGAGAGTCTTTGGCCGCAGGCTCCCGGTGGACAGCAGATCTCCATGGACAAGTCTGATGGCATGGTGATCAATACCGGCAGCATTCCCATGCCGCCCACACTCGTTCGAGGGTATTCCGATCTCGACACTCTCGCGCAGGCCGCCGAGAGCTTCAACCCTTATTATCAGCAAGGCTTCTAATGAAGACATGCTACCCCTCGTTGTAATATCACCTTCCCCAGACATGGTGACCGCAAGGGACCGGGAGTAGGTGGACGATATTTCTTTTTCAAATTCTACAGCGAAGGCGTTTGGGCAATTCGAAATGAGTTTCTTACCATCGTGCTTGAGGAGATGGGCGTTTTTTTCGGGATCGCCTCCTTTCGTACCAGGCGCACTCCAGCATCGCCGTTTGGTTATTGGACAGAACAAAATTCGGTCTTGTATTCTCAAATTAATGGACGGGGGGTAGGGGATGGAACCAATACCCCAGTACACGACGACCCGACAATGTGATATACGAGTTCCTTTGGGGGGTTTCACACAGGGACCATCGACAAAGACGATGGCCCTAATCCGGCAACAGACTATGATACCCGCAGGTTTTAATTGTTTATGTATTTCCGGCCTGTCTTGAAGACAGTGAGCTGGACGGGGATGGAGACAACCAGGACCTTGATCCCCAAGCTAAAGACTTGTTCTATAGGACTTTGGCCATGGCAGCAATGGGCCCTCGGTCTCATAAAAAACATAATCTCCAATTTGGTATTCCTCACCTTGGTTTTGTTATTCGTTTTTGTTGTTTTTTCAGATCGAGCCATCCACTCGAAGCCTCTGCTTCTGAACCAACTCCTGCCCCAACGCGACCGTTGATTTCAAATCCCAGGTAGTACGGAGGAATGAGAAGGGACTCAGACCCTGGAACTCGATCAAATCCGTCAGCTGCAAGTCGGCAACCCCCCAGGACCTCAAAACCCTGCAGTCTCGAAAACTAGCCTGGGGTCTGCTCTCTCCAACGCAGGGCTGTCACCGCAGAGGCTGATTCTCCTCATGCCCAAAATGAGGCGCAGTGCATGCCTTAGTCTCCTGCATCCTGCAGCCTGATGGATGGCCTCCTCACCATTCCTCCAGCTCTTCAGGTCGACCCTCATCCTTTCCTACACTTTCAACCGCCATCTGCCAGAGAAACATCAGTCCTGTTCGGGCCCTACCAAGGTCCTCATCCTCGTCGTCCTCTTCATCTTCATCTTCACTGTTGGCCTCATCGTCGTTGTCGTCCTCACCCTCATCCTCCTCTTCTGCCGAGTCGGGCCACAACAGTATGGATCAGGCTCCTGGCAACAGCATGAGCCTCGTGCCGGTCAACAACCAAGTGTCAGGCTTTTCGCAACAAGGGACGGTCGACTGGGTCAATCTGAGTCAAATGCAATTCTCAGCCTCTGTTGCGGTCCTGAGTCGCCTGGCCGGCGCTGGAATCGATGCCGTGACGGTTGGTTTTGGCCAGGCCATGTGCACTGCCATACCCATCGGCACCCACGGGGAGAAAGCTCTCCACGAGTGCATGAAGGGGCTCACAGCCTTTTCCAGCTTTGGCAGTCTCGTTTGGTTCGGTGTCGGGGTGCGGCATGTCTTGAGAGATCTCGTCCAAACCGCACAGGGATGCGCTCTTGTAGCGCTGTGTGGTGCTCTAGCTGAAGGCTACTCAATAGATGTCACGGCCCTCGTGCTCTACGAATTAGCGACTGATGTTGGAGGGCCTCAAGAACTGAGACCCTCGTATTCTCAGTGGAAGAGTCTGGCGACAGTCTCGGCTAGTGTTTTGAATCAAAGCACCTTTGGATTGCGGGTTGCCCAACTTGTCAGATTGAACGGCCACGCGTCGAAAGAAGATCCTTCGGCCCACCCTACCGACCTTGCCAAAGTCATCCTGTCCATTGGACGGGTGAAGGCAGGAAACATCGAGGCAATCTCGGTGCGAGGTAACCGCGCGTGCAGCTGGGTCGCAGCTTGGGCCGACTTCATCGGATTGCGTGTCGCTGTACACGGCACTACTGATGACCTGATTTTCACAAACTACAACACCTCAGAGACCGCACAAATCGTTGTTCATTTTAATCGAAACCAGTGGGCTACGGAGATGGTCGAGCACATCGGCCATACCTATACCCTTCGAGATGGATCTCAATTCATCGGGGAATGCTTCAAGAAACTAAATCTCCCCTTGATTCACGAGACTGCTCTTGAGATGGGACGAGTTTCTTGGGATACCATTTTGCACGACGTCTTTGGCACCTCGATTGTCAGCCTCTTGTTAGGACCCAGTGGAGAAGAAGACTGGATGCGTTCTCACCCACTAGTGGCTCTAAGTCCGTCGCTGTTCTCCAGCGCCCGCAGCGCATTTCGATCTCGTCTGGCCCGGGGCGCTGAGATACTCCCATACATCAACCCATACTTGGCCGAGCAATTTGTTACTACTTCATCATCCCTAACATGGATGACCGACTGTTTTCCTGAACTAAGACAATGCAAAGACGAACTACTAGTCCGAAAGGACGAGTTTTCTCTGGTTTTCGGAGGACCGGATTTTCCCAATACGGAGTTTAGAACGTTGTGGAAGCAGTTGACACATCAACTTGGGGGTCCGTGGCTATACTGCACGCCTGAAGCAATTGCTGACACCATCATCTATCTGTCATTTCTGAGATCTCGGCTGGTTTTGGATCAACATCTCAGGCCACTTTGGAACGGAGTTTGGGAGATCACTCGACGGTTTGGCCACTCAATACGTCCGGACTGGTATGACGAACCGAATGTTGAAGACATTATCATGGACTGTAATCTCCTGTTCTCGGGGGACCTGCGGGGCCGCAGGCTGCGGGACCACAGGGACACAGAATCCCCAGAAAGTGCAATTAGCAATGGGAAGATTTATTGTTACCTTGACACTCTGCAAAATCTATCCGACGATGTAGCGCAGGCAAGCATGATACATATCGGATCGGGATCTATCCAGCATGGTCCAAGACTCTACGATGCTGTTTGGGACCTTCCGATCACGGAGGCCATTGAACATTACATGACCAAGGAACCCAAGTTGGTCTCAGACATCTCAATCCTCGCCAACGACTACTCCACCCCTAATCTCTCTGTGGTAGGGATGGCGACCGTCACGATCTACGGCCTCAACTTTGGCTATCGAATCTCTTCGCAGGCGGGAACTATCATAGTCTCACCACATTCACTGGTCGACAGGCTACGCATGGCTACCGACTATCTAAAGCCGCAGAATGATAGACCCTGGGCCGAGGACCCTAGGGACCGAGCAACTGAGGATGATGAGGAGTACATTGCGGCAGATGGCGAGAGATTGGTCGAAGACGACCGATCTCTTCGACTTCATTTATATCCTGTCAGAGGCAACCTCCTTGGGCGATGCATTGCCATTGTCTATTCAAAAAGGCCTCCTTTACTCGTCAAGACCGACGTTCAGCTTGCAATATTACTTCGTTGTATTCCTTCATGGAGGTTCGCTCCCAGGCATTGTACAGACCCGCTAGAGTACCATGCTTTGATCTCTTAAGGCACTTACCGATGTGGCGATTCTTACCCCAATCCCCCCCCAACGATAGTTTATCTTGTTATTACAAGAAATTCATGCCGTCCATCCCCTATGCCGATCCTTTAGGGCAGTTGGAAGATGAGACTTCAGGAAAGCAGAGCATGGAAAGAAACAAGCTACAAGCCCGATGTCATCGAACGTACCGTCAATTCCCCCCCTCCGGTCGAAGTGGGTGCATCTCAAACTCTGCATCATTGTCATGCACTCCTTCCGTCGGGTTGTTCCTCCCCAGGTTCTCGGTTATCTGTGGCTTGCGTTGAAAGAACTTGGGGCCCGACCAGTCCCAAAGCAACACACCGACATAAGCTGCGCAAACCACCGCCAACACAGCATAGTAAGGCACATTTTGCCGGTCACGGGCCAAGTCGAACCCACGGGCGCCATTGACCAAACCCAGGACCAACACAACCCGACCGAGCAGTAAATGAAGCCAGCCAAGGAACCCACGTCGTCCATGCTTGCGATAGTAAAGGTGTTGACCGATGCCCAGGGTCGGCTGCAAGACAACGAGGCAGCCAACGATGACGAATCCCAGCACAAGATGTGGCGTCGATCCGATGGGGATGTGACGCTTTCTAGCCACCGAGATCCCTAAGCCCATGCCGACGATCGCGATGACTGTGTTCAGGAGTTGCCACGGCGCATGGACTCGCGTGATGCGGAACCGGGCCTTGAATGGGGACCGCGTGGTGACCGCTGCAGCTGGGAGGAGGAGCACAAACACGACGCACATGAGGGCCGCGTGGGCAATCAGGATGTCCTGGCCGGGGATCTCGAATCCGGGAGGGAGAGTGGGAGAGGCGGATTTAGGGATAGACATTTCTGGCGTGTGGTTCGAGTAATACTGACTCGGACTCGTGATGGGATGTTGGAGCTGACGAAGAGGTCTTGGATAGAGTCTGTTCTTAGAAAGAGAAATCTGATGATGAGGTTTCAGTTCGATTTCCTTCACAGCACATCGAGGTTTATATACGGGTGGATTGTCTCTAATCTGAGTCTAATCTGTGACTGTCATGTCCATCCACATATTTTTACCTAGATGGTGTTACCACTCGGGATATTTGATCCCCATTCCATGCTTCTATACTCTACCTGGACCGGCCTGGTCCAGCCGGACCTGACACGGTATTATCCAACCAGAGAGATCCTATTCTCGGTGCATCTAGTCATGTAGGCCAATTACCACTTGTCCAAGTAGCACTAGGATACGTCATTTTCCTCGTACACAGGGTACAGTACATGTGGATCTAATCGGATCGAACGAACTCATCCTTGCAAGGCAGGCGGGCGGAGTCGTATTCGTGAAACTGTAAATACGAAAAGGGGCGGGGCCACATCAGTCTTCCTTGGCTGGGCTCGTATTTCAACCACACACCGTCGTGAATACGTCCCAACCTGATCTGCTCATTTGTTCTGGAGGACGAATTTCTAATGGTAGTCACTGTTCTCAATGGAATCACGCCAGTCGGTCCGTCCGGGACGTCGATCAATTTCCAAAATTCCGCTGCGTCTGCCACACTCGCTTCACGGGCTCACTCGTATTTCCTCTTCCCACAGTCATGCCAGGGATTTCTTTATCCGTTGATCGTTTGGCTAGGTGATGTATTCTTCTACAGATTAACCGTCTTCATGCCGTGGAGGGGATAGCGGTCGCCCTTGATGGGGATTCTGCCGAGGATGGCGGCAATCTCATCCATATCGGCATCAGTCAACTCGACGAGCTTGGAGTTCTCGATGATGCGGTCGGGCTTGGTGGCGCCCGGGATGGGGATGATGGTGCCCAACTTCAGGGACTCGCCGGACTCGGTGGTGATGGTGCGACCGCTGAGGGCGCGGACCCAGCCAACGGCGATCTGGGCCTTGGTGACGCCCTTGCGGACGGCGAGGGCGTGGACCTCGTCGACGATGCGGTTGTTGTGTTGGAGGACGTCGTCCTGGAAGCGCGGGAAGGCCTTGCGGCCGTCGCCGTCGGGGATGTCGGCGTTGCGGCGGATGGTGTCGCCGGCCAGCGCGCCGCGGCCGAGCGGGCTGTAGGCGACGAGCGGGATGCCCAGGCGGGCACAGGTGGCGGCGACGCCGTTGGTCAGCACGTCGGTCGTCCACAGCGACAGCTCGACCTCGACCGAGACAATGGGGGCGATGGCGTGCGCCCGCTCGATCGTCGACGCCTTGACCTCGGACAGGCCGATGCCGCCTATCTTGCCCTCGCGCACCAGCTCGGCTAGCGCTCCCATCTCCTCCTCCAGCGGAACCCCGGCGTCCCGCCGCGCGCACTCGAAGATGTCGATCGTCTTGGTCCCCGCCAGCACCCGCAGGCACTCGTCCACGCTGCGCCGCACGTTCGCCCGCGACCCGTCCGCCCGCACCGTCCCCGGCACCGCCGCCCCCTTAATGCTCAGCACCACCTTGTCGGCGTCCGCCGGGTGCTGCGTGAAGTACTCCCGCAGCAGGTGGCACGAGTTCCGCTCCGCGCTGCCGTATAGCTCCCCGCCGTTCCAGAAGTTCGCCCCCTCTGCCAGCGCCGTCGACAGCGCCTCGTAGCTGGCACTCGCTGCTTGTGGTTGTGCCCGCCACGTCAGCCCCATTAATCCGTACCCGATCGGCCCGACCGTGTGGGGCCCGAGGCGGACTTGCGAGCTCATGGTGGGTTGTATCTGCCGGGGGGGTAGAACTTGGTGCCGGTCCCGACGCTGGTTGAAGTCGTCGCTCGATTGTTGTCCGATCCAAGTCGGATTGTTATTCGACTTGAATCGTCAGTGGTTTCTGGAGCGGGTCCTGTGCAGGGGCGGGGGTGAGTGAGTGAGTGAGTGAGTGAGTAATTGAGTGAGTGTGGGTTTGTTAAGGTCGGCGGTGACAAGTCTGGAGCCTGAAGCCTGGAGCCCGGGGCCTGGAGGGGAGAGGAGAAGGAAGAGACTGAGTAAATAATAGCCAGTAATGGCTGCAATATATACTCCCCCATGGCACTGGTCCCAGAAAGTCAATCGATAGCCCCTCTACTTAGGTCTGGCAAGAATCATGCCGAACTCGGACGAGATTAAAAGATATGCTCCCGACCGTCCGTAGAAGTCGCAGTAAGTACCTAGGAACGGAATCCTTTAGTCTTTCGCACGAAAACCATATCGCCCATTAACCCTTTATAATTTAGCTCGTCGCCGCTTTGCTCACCCTCCTGAGCCATCCCTGAGCGCTCTGGTTTGGTGTTTTCGAGGGTGGTCAATCAACGCTGAGCTTCCCACGGCACTCCCCCGACCTGCGCCGCTTTGAAACATCGCCCCCCTCCCTCTCCCTCCTCGACGATAATTTCTACTCTGGCGCCAGTCCGGGACCCCCGTCCAATATTGTAGATGTTTATATATGCCCCTGCTCATAATCCTTGGCGTTAGGCGCGTTGTTCGGGTTTGGCCTAAGTAGTTCCTCAGCCATTGGTGGTTCCTGACAGCCTGGCCCCCAGATCTTTCGCGCCTGCAAAAGCTTCTGACGTAGGCGCCGGGTCCCGTGTGATGATTTGTGTCATGCTGTCGCATCCCGTCGTCAATGATGGCATATATTTTGGCCTGGCGGTCACTCACTGTTGGATCCTACAGTCTCTGCAAACCTCGTGCAAGTGTTGTCTTCGGTCCTCGAATATTTTCCGTTAGTCTTCACACAACACCCCGAATCTTCCAGCACAGAAGAGCCATGTCCCAGGCAGCATCGAGGGATGTTGCACGACTCGGAGAATTCAAGATGCTCTCTACAGGCGAGAAGGTCGTCGGTAAATCCGGACGCCGGTACTTGGTGGAGTAAATTCTTTAAGAGAGAGATCGTGGACTTGGTGGCGTATATCTTGCAACGTATGGGATAACAAGTCCCTTTGACCTCCTTGCTTTATTTGGTTTTATTGCTAACTTGACGTCATCAAGTGCTGGTGAGAGACAGAAGTTCGTATTGAAAGAGATTCCACCGCGAGATTTCGAATATTTCTACAACATGGAAAAAGAGCTAAGCGACAACAATCTCCACACTTTCCAAGACATCATTCCCGATCATGCGATGTTTGTATACGCCTACTTCACCAATCATCTGCTTAGCCTGGCACAAAAGAACCTGCCTACTACGGTGACAAAACGAATTCTCAAAGACACGCTTCGTGGTATTGCAGCTCTACACGACAAGTATATCATTCGTACCGGTACGCCTATTCTGTTCAAAAGTTCTAATTCTTAGAGACTGATACGTGAAATACAGATATCAAGGCGAACAATATAATGATTGAATCGAACGGAGATGGCGACAGTATAGTAATTGATCAGGTACAACTAGCGGACCTCGAAGACGCTGCTTACGTCCCCCCCGGGAAGTAACATCGTCGGAGAACGAGTGGGAAACGGGATATGGCGCAGTCTAGAGGCGCATGAAGAGGGTCTTGTCAATACTCCCTCTGACATCTTTTCCTTTGCAGTTGTTGTAAGTATTTCGACTCCTGTTGACAGCTCCCTACTAATATTGTCCTCGATAGTGTGTATCTATGCAATGACCAAACAACTACTCTTCTATGTTAGCGACGAAGAATTAGGAGAGGGTGAGGAGCCATTCGCTCATATTATCGAACGACAAATTTCTTACTTTGCGGATGAAGATGGACTGAATGCCCTCGTGGATTACCTTGGCGAAAGTCCATGGTGTGAGATCTTCCTTGTGACTGCTGATGGATTTAACGAATCAAATCCGCGTAAACCTTACTATCTCTGGGATGGTATCGAACCGGACTTTAAGGATCTCATTGGGAGAATGACGAATTTTGACCCCCAGAAGAGGATCACCGCCCGTGAGGCATTGGCGCATCCATGGTTCAGAGATGTCTAAGCCGGGGACAGTTGGGCCACACAACGGCAAAGATTCGACCGAGGTAGCGGGCATGGCCTTTGTCGATCGTACAAGGCGTTTCGGGAAGTTTGACGGATTTACCAGGGGCTGTCGAAGCTTGTGATGTGCCATCGAAAAGAGTTCATTCTGCACAAATGTTCTTGAGGGATGTAATGCCCATGAAAGATGCTACATTGCAGGCTCGGTTGGCTGTATGGTTGTGTGTGGCTGTATGGGTCGCGATCCACGCCGCCGTCTAGACCGAGCGCGTTACGTGACACTGTTGCCCCATCGACATCACTGGCCGGTCCCATCTACTCTCTGTCAAAGCCCGGAGCTTCTGATTCATCGGTGCTTGTTCGGCAGAAATATGCAAGGAAGAGTTCGGAAACGCTGACCATGGAGAGATATAGGGAGGGCGAAGCCAGGTGGGAGATTCGCGAGAAAGGCGGCCAGGTTCACACTCGGAAGATGTAGGTCATTCTCTTTGTCCAATCAAGGAGAGGATTACGTCGGGCCGTTGGCAGGTCTCGATAGCTTTGTGTCCCTTGCCTTCAGGATTAGACTGAGGTTCGAAGGCGTTCGAAGCCTCGAAGGCGTCCGAAGGAAGCGGCTATGTGCGACGACACTCGACGAATGGGATTGATGTTTTGAAGTGATCAATCGTCAGGAAGGTGCACTGGCACCTCGACCCAGCTACATATGTGGTCAGTGCAGAGTAATCGAGGTACCATCTCAACCCACTAGCAGCGGATCCAGGAAGAGAGAAGTCTTATGACTTGGTATGGCCCCCAGTGTATATTGCCGCCCTGTTCTTCCACCAGGGAATGCCGCATCATGCATGTCCTTCGTCCTGCTAAATCCGCCCGAGGCACATGCACTGTCAACGGAGATGACGTCTTCACCGGAGATTCGTTCAGACCTCTAAATCATCACATCATATATCATCGAGAGGCATGTCCATCAAAGACTGATATTACTTAGTACCAAGTACAAGTGCCACCTGTAGCGAACGTGATGTCTCATTTGTGCAAGATGAAATGAAAAAAGACAAACTCCGGATGCTAGGGAATACACGCGGTCCTTGGTGTGCTGCTCGCAGGGCGACCTCGCCCGAAACGGCAGCGGCAGCGGCAGCGGCAGCGGCAGCGGCAGCGACGGCGACGGCGACGGCGAGATGTATGGTTGAACCGGTTCCGACCATGCTCGCCTGGTCCATTGCGATGCCCGTGTCCCTTCGACTCTTGCTACCGCCTTCCACCTTGACCTTCTCCTCCTGAAACCCCAATATAAGTGAATTGGAATGTGTATTCCAAAAGAAAAAGGAGACCCCCCCAGCCACTTTCCTGCAATCCCTGTACAGAAGTCATCTTGCAAGCTGCCGACCCCAATGGTCGGCCATCGTCACGTTGCAGACAGAGTCTTCTTGAACGCATGTCAACCCCAGAACCCCCCCAACCCCCCCCAAACCCAAAGAAACAATGACAACACCAAGGTAGAAACCACGCGGTAAAGACTTTTCCTCTCGAATTCCGTTCCATTTCAGTGTTCCATCCGTCACCCCGTTTGCCGAGGCCGAGGACCCGTTGGGTCTTGATACATTTTTTCTGATGAGAAAAGGTCCCATCTGGTTTGGTCGTGTCTTGGGAAAAGATGAAAATGAAAAGAGGAGGCATCGTGGCTTCGGATGAGCAAAGCCCGACGTCCTCGGGTATAATGTCTATGCCGAGTCCATGTCGCAAAAAGAAAAAGCCCAAGAACCCTGGTTCAAGTACTCCAAATGCCCTGTCCCCTGCGTCATGTTATACCCTCTTGGTCGTCAATCGCCAGTCGCAATGCTAGAAAAGAAATCGTCACTCTGATGAAGGGTATCATGTGTCATCCGGTATCTTCGCACAGCAAATGTGAGGAGAGCCGAACACGGTTCACTGTCAGTCAAATTACTCAAATTGGTCATTCTGTGTGTCGGTAACCGTGTCACTCAAATTGATGAGAAGCTGCGCCAGGCATCGTTTGGTGGCTGCGTCGTCCCGGAGCACATTTGAGAAGGTTGCATCCCGAAGCGGTTCGGGGAGACACTGTCGGAGCGCTTGACGGGCTCGATTATTGTCGCTCAACCTGGTTTGTTCATTAGCCGAGCACTCTCTGAATGAGAGGGAGGGGGACTGCACAAACCTCAGGAAGCATCGTACAACGTGCTTCAAAAGTCGAACAGTTTGTGTCTCGACCAAGCCGATCACCATGTTACTAAGCACGGTCCCGACGGCATAAAACCGCTCGTACGTCGCACAAATATACCCGAGTCCAGTGTCGTCGAGCAGAATTTTCTGCACGATGAATATAGCCACAGTCTTGGACAGCTCGCTGCCGGTCTCCATAATACGAAGACAGAGAGGGATGATTTCGGTGGTTAGGAGGAACGTGATGGTCGGGGACGAGTTATTGGCATTCCCGTGCGGCCCCGGGGTGCCAGTCGGGTTCATCGAAACACTCGACGAGGGTTCGTTCTTGACCAGAGCGCCGATGACGCCCAAAGAGGTCAGACGGAGGTATTCAAATGGTCTCGACTTGGACGTGGTGTTCAAGAAAGGATAGAGGAACAGCGGAATGTGTGCTATTGGACAAGTCAGCAGAGCTTAGATTCGGACGAGATGCGTTTCCTTACCGCTGAGAAAGAGGCCTCGAGTCTCGTTGTGACTGGCCACGCACTGGAGCAGGGCCAGAGCGTTGCAGACACGGTTGCTTGCAGCGGCCGTGAGTTGACTCGGATTCAGGAGCGGATAGACCGAAATGATCTCCTGGAGCAAGCTGGTCATGACGCCGAAACTGTGCCAGAGAACAAGGGCCAGTTCAGGGACCTGCTCTCTCTTTTTGCTCAATTCCATCAAGGCCCCTTCTCTCCTGGCCGGGTCCATCAACTCCGCCACCCATTGTAACATTTTCCGATTCTCGTCCGAGAGTTGCTGATCCATGCCGGGCGAACCCTGCTCGTTCATGGTGGTCAACGACGCACTGACCGAGGCCTGCGCGTTGTCGCCCGAGACCTGTCGGTTGCTGTTCTGCGCGTGGGTCGAGCTGTGGGATTGATTGATCGCCAGTCGGTTGTAGTGCTGTTGTTGAGCAGCAGCCGCCGCAGCCGCCGCGGCCTGGGCCTGAGCTTGCTGCTGTCCATGGCTCAGGCCGGGGTGGGATTGCTGGGGGCCAGCATGCTGCCACGGGGATTGGTCATGCTGGCCATATTGCTGTTGATGGGAATAAAGATGCTGCGTTTGAAGCATGGTGTCGATGTCGGATCAGGTCAAATTCATCCTCGGGTTAAAGGGAGACGCGGGTGGAGGATCCGTCGTTGAGGTCGGCACGAGGCGACGAAAGGGTGGACGAGAGGGCGGATGTGAGGCGGATGTGAAGGTGGATGTGAATCGGCGTGATGGAATGCGGACTGAGACTCGACAAGAGGTGACGGAGAGAAGACAAAGCAAGACGGTCGATGGTCGACGGTCGACAGTTGGGAGCAAGATAAAGCGGGGAGTTTCGAGGAAGGGAATCGCAGGATCACACGAATCACTGGCAGCCCCTGCGAAGGCCTGAAGAATCGACTCTTGGCAGGCAAGAAGAATTATTTAGCACAAGTTACTGACTGGTCGCTGTCACTGTGGCACGCACAGCCTGTCCTCGACGCCTGTCCTCGACGCCTAACCCACTCATGCCCAGTGCCCAGGACCCAGGGCCCAGGGCCCACTCGGTGATAATTCCAACGTGCAGGCTGCAGGCTGCAGGCCTTTGGGCGCCACAGGCGTCTTCCAGGGGCCGAGGATACCAACCCAGTGGTGCTGACCTCCACCCCGTGAGCGGTGCGTCGCCGTCATTTAGTTTACACGCGTGACAACTGTCGCCTGGGATTGGATGCGTCTGTCCCTTCAATATTATTATTTTGATCCAAATCTACATTCTCATTATTATGGAATAGTGTTCGGGAACTGTGTCCACTCCATGTCAAAGGCCATCAAGGCCATTTAGGCCATTGCCTAGACCCTCGTGATTCTCATCTTTCAACTTCAGTGTCGCCCCCGGTCCGATTTTGTTCATGTCGCTGCCGTCAATCATCCATGCTCCAAGCCCATATATGCAATGCTGTGTGCGCCCGCTAACAAACCCAAAATTGCAATTCGTCGCCCCCTTTCACCGTCGGGACCTCGACCTGCTACTGCGTCTCGTCCTTCGGTCGGATGAGCTTTCAGCACCTGTGGCAATGTTAGTTAGATGGGGTCAGAAGCCGAGGGAGCCGAGGATACTCACTGGATACTGTATAGTCCGAGTAGTAGGCGCTGCCAAAGCCCGAACTACTCTTGTCGTCCCGCTTGTTTCTTCTCTTCAGTCCGAGGAAGAGAGCTAGGCCACCGAGGGCTGCGGCCACCCAGCCTACCGTCCCAATTCCGCTGCTTTTCTTTTCTTCCACCACTTCCGATCTTGCTGGTCGCTGACCGAACCACGTTCTTCCTCCACGGCCACTTCGGTGCGAGTGGCGTTCGACGTAGACTTCTTCTTCCGTCCGCCTTTTGCGTCGTGGACCGAGGCCGAAGATGCCCAATAGCCCGTCGACCAAACTCTTGAAACAGCAGCAGGCGCAGATGAGGAAAAGGATGACGATACCCGCAAGGACGCCGATGACGATCCCTGCGATGGCGCCACCACTCAACCCGCCGCTGGAGCTTTGGGTCGGAGAGATGATGCTCCCATCCGTGCCGACAGGGGTGATGAACGGCTGCGTGGTGGTGGCGCTCACAGTGACAAGCGTGTTGCTCGTGGGCCGCAGTGCGATGCTGGCCGTGTTGGTGACGATCGTGGTAACGGTGTACAAGCTGCTGTAATACCCGGAACTGCCCCCGCCGACGGCGGCACAGACACCGGAGGCCTCGCAGTACTGGCCAGACAGACAGCACACATTGCCGCAGGGGGTTTCCCCTAACGAGTACGAGCAGCTGAGGGTGCTCGAGGCCACAAAGGAACTGAAGGTTGAGGTCACCGTTTTGAGATCGGTCTGGACGTAGGTTGTCGTGTAGTATTCCCACTGTCCCGTGGCCGCACTCGTGGTGCCGGCACCACACTGGGCCTGGTCGTTGGAGTCGGTGAAGCAGACTTCACCGGATTCACAGCAGAGCTGGCCGTAGTAGCCGCAGGGGTTCTCGCATCTCTTTCTGACATCTTGCAAGTCTTCGAAACTGCGGAGGAAGTCGGGAAGGTAGGCGGCGGTGATGGGTTGGGCGAGGAGGAGAGTGGTGAGGAATGCGGCGAGGGTGGAAGGCATTCCGACGGGCCGCATCAGCACAGGCTTTGTGTTTTGAGCAGCTGGCAGTCAATGTGGTGAGGATCTGTGCGCTTGCTATGTTTGCATCCAGCTTGTTGAGTTCAAAGCGGGCGAGGTAAAGAGCGGATTTGTTGCAGTACTGCTAGCACCACCACAGCCAAAAACCTCAGTTTGCCGTGCAGGAAAGTTTATTCTTTTGGAAAGGTACAGGATAGACAGGAGAGATAAGATGCAAAGTACGGTACAGAAAGCAGTGAAGATGGAATGGGACGTTGGGCAGAAAGACGAGGGTTTTTGCGCGAGTGTGCACCCCAACCTCTCGCTTTCCGCCACGCAATATTCTCAGACCAGCAGCCAGGATGAAATTAGCAACCAAACTTTGAGAGGGGCTGGGAGACACTGAAGACTCGGGACGGAGGACGGAGTACGGAGTAATTAATCAAACGAGAAAACTCGCCTGCTAGGTTCAAAGAGTTGTTGTCTTGACTTGGAGTGCGGTGTGCAGCTTTTGGTGTGTTGGTCGTTGGAGTGCCGATGCGGGACACTTGAGCTCGCAGTGCAGTCTTGCAGTCTCACCATCTCTCACCCACCATGATCCTCGGCTGTATGGATGCCTCAATGGATGCCTCCTCCAGACAATCACGAACCGTCATCTGACCGGCCACGCTCGAGGGCTGAGGGTCTTTTCTGGACTGCGGACCGTCCGAGCACTTTTCACAAGATGGTACCCGAGTCACGCAGGTACACATTATCCAGGTACGGACCGAGTGAGCATCCCCGGATTGTCAGGTCGATTTCTGAAACAGCGCCGTAAGCCAACGCCCGACGCCCAGTACTGGCACTGGCACAGTGGCACTGTTGCTACGCGGCCACTGTTTGTTGTTCGCGCTGCTTTAGCCGACGGCTCCGTCCCCAATCCCCAACCTCCAGCTTTTCCTGCGTCGGGTTTAGCGTTGGTTCGGTGTGGGTTTAGCTCGCACTGCCGCTCCAGCCTCCTCACCTCTTCTGTTAGCTCGGCCAACCTGCCGATTCAGCTGCCGGTGCCACTGGCAGTGGTACTGCACGTGTCTTGCCTTGGCGCTCGTTCGATTTTCCAGCCTTGATATTGTCTCAACGGCCACAGCAGCCACAACAGCCACAAGGCCCACACCGACCACACCGACCACACCGACCACATGCTCATTCGTAATCTGAAGCCGGACATGAGGTCTATGACTCCGGCAAACATTCCTTGACTCCACTCGCTCATCGTGGCGCCTTCCTTGGCTGCACCTTGTCGACCATCTCTGACCTCATCACAATACTGCGATAATCTCTTGGGACGAGTCCTGTGGTGTGGTGGTGTGACCTTGGAATGAAGAGAAAATGATTCATTTATATGCTCGACTGCGAGGTTAGGCACTTCTCGTTCTCGCTGGCATCGCGTCTTGCGTTGAATCCATCCCGCAGCCCGAGTGGTGTGAGGCCCTACACGTCTCCGGGACGACTACTTTCGAGGTTGGTTCCGAGTGTTCCCAATCAGGCTGAAATGCCGAACTACTATGTACCCTCGAAGCGGAAAATGTCCAGGATGATGCAACTGATAGGTGAGGAACTGTCGATACTGCAGGGAATTTGGTACCCTGTCTTCCGAAGCTCTCCCAGAGTCAACCACGCGTCCCTTTGCACTCCTATAACTCTACATCATTATGAGTTGCCAAGCTTACCTTGCTGCTTACCTCTTGCGGTACCTGTGCCGCTGTCGATAACGTCAGCGCATACTGCGGAAGCTATGTCCAAGTTGAGAAGACGGCCGTACCAGCGAGGGCGGCTACCCTACTTTAGCCTGTTGGCCAATCGACTGGCTGTTGTCCCTATTCCTTGCATTCCTTCCATTCCTTCCATTCCTTCCACACGTCTTTTCCAGGCCACTTCCATGCAGCAATTCTGCATCTCGCACAGCTGAACCCCATACCCAATGCGGGTCGCTTCGTGAATCGATGACGTTGTCTGGCTTCAAAACACCAGCTCGAACGATTTTCGAACTGCCGTTGCAATGGTAGGGATGGGCTTAATGGGAAACCCGGGCTGTCATGAACGGAGAAACCGACGTGTCGAACAACATGAACGCATAACTATCCCTTCCCGAAGAATTTGCGACAGGCGTTGCCCGTCGCAGGATGCGTGTATGATAGCCATAACGATTCAGCGGACGTATCTTATCGAATGAATCATGGCCGTGGGCATGTTGAAATGAGGGAAGGGTTTTCGGTGATCACATTCTTTACACGGGCAGCCACTGCAACGTCGCAGTGGTGACAGAACCTGCCAGATTGCAACTGTAACATCCTTATGTGGGAGACCACTCCTTCTCATCACAAGAAATCACGGCATCGGTCCGTATGCAGCCAGATGATGCTACAGCAGCAAAGCATATGGTAGCTAAAGGTATAGCTTTTGCGGGCAGACTCCGCAGATTCGAGGTCGGCACGCTCAAGAAACTCGGGATATTGCCCATTCTGGTACTTGAGCATCCCAATCCAACAGGCTAGATGTTCCACGTTGTTTCTGGAAGCTACCCAGACCGGAAAGTATGGCGCCGCTCGATACCTCCACTCCTGTACAAGCTGAATCCTTGCATCCACCACCAGAGACCCTGATTTTTGGCATCCCTTCCTTATTCCACAAGCCTCGATGCTATCCTTTCGACATCCGGATTATATAACGAAGCGCCCTAGTGTTTATGTCCCCACCTCCGGATATATTGACGCCAGTGTATATCCTATAAACAAATCTTAGACTCTGAGGGTCCGAGTGCGTGATCGAGTCCGAGTCTTCAACTTAAGCATTGCTCGGGCTAATCGATCATGCTGTGATTCTTTGCAGGCACTGCAATGTCCTGATGAAGTTCAATCATTCCAGCTTCTTGCGATAACGCTGCGCAAAACTTCAAATTGCGAAATCTAGACTGAGGCACGGAGGCACGGAGGCACGAAGGCACGAAGGCACGAAGGCGGAGTGTGCCACCACACAGAACGGGGTCAAATTCTCGCGAGAACTAGCTGCGGTACATAGTACTTGCGGTCAACCCGAAGCTACGTGACGACAACGACGTCCCCGTGGAGGAAACTTCCGGTGCAATGCGAAGAACAGGGCCTGGTCAGTTCCCAACGCCCCGACCCCTCTTAGCGGTGGGAGGGAGTCAAGGGCGTGCCACAGTCGACAGGCATCCTGTTTCAGATATCCAGCATCTCTCAGCATCGCTTCTCTCCCGGGCCCCGTCTCTTCGCTCTCCAAGTCAGCAAGCTACAGAGGATGACTTCGAATTGTGTGCCGTCTCGGAACCCCAGTCTTTGGACCAGGCAGGCACCGGCGCCAACGCACCAGGAAGACCCCTCCAATAGTAGGCCACGCTGCCCGCGTCAGTTTTTCAGCCACGGTGTGCCCGGTTGGGCGTAGCCCAGCCCGTGAGTAAGGATGCATGAAAGTCTGGCTGACTGATGCGAGAGTGGGCTTGGCATGCACAGTGATCAGAAGCCGCTCGGCCACTTGCAGGGACCTGGCATTACCCACATTCGTCAAGCGGTCTCTGTCCCGGCAGTAGTGCGCCTACTACTTTTGGTTTAGCTCGCGTCTTCCCTCCTCTCCATTCTCCCCCGAAACGTGGGTCGATCCTATCTTCTATCAGGGATCTCTCGAGCCGCCAAGGGTAAAGGCTAATCCTGAGGGTAGGAGCCCTCCGAGATTTGGAACCAATGACACAACTCTCAGAGACGAAGCAGACCACTTCGTACAGTTCACCCATGGCAGCCTCGTGCTCGTCGGGCCTCGTATAAGAATTGCTACCCGCCCTCCCTGTCAACCCGATCTTCCAACGCGAGCTTGTTCACCCGACAGATCAACATCGTACTTTACAACTCAAAACACACTCAGACTCGGAGCTTCACCTCAATCTTCCAACACACAATATCATGGCCGACTTTCACTCTACCAACGGCTGGGGCCAGCAACAAGGCGCCTTCTCTCCCATCGACCCCTCCTTTCAATGGGACTATGCTGGCTCTCAGTCGCCAAAGAACATGGTCAGCCACTACAACGATGTGAGTTCAACACGATGCTGCCCCTTGGTCGCATCTCTCATGCTGACAACACATGGTAGCTCTTGCAGAGAGCGGCTGACTTTTACGCCACGCTCGACAACTCTTTCGACAGCGTCTCATCTTCCGGCTCAGATCGTTCTTATAGATCGACGCCGGAGCGGCGAATCTCCACAACCAGCAATGTTGTTGCTCAAGTCAAGAGCGCCATTCCGGACAAAATCGAGGTATGTTGTAATTCCCAAATCCCGCTAGTCTTGCGGCTTGCTAACCCCATGGACAGAGGAGACGCGAGCAGAATCGTTCATCGCAGCGGGCATACCGTGAGCGAAAAGAACGACACCAAAAGGAGCTCGAAGGGCAAATTTCCCAATGGCAGCAAAAGCATCAACAGCTGTCCCGATCATATTCCCAGCAAAGCCAAGAAGTTGCCAGACTTAAGGCTCAAATTGACCAACTCAACGGCGAGATTTCACAGCTGCAAACCAGTCTCCCAAATCTCTGCGGATCTATGTGCCAATCGCCCCAGGAATTTGATTTGGTCCCGTTCTTCAACACAGGCTCGTTGAGCCCTCAGAGCACTCCTCGACCGTCGCATTCCGGTCTAAGCAGGCGCGTCACCTGAACATGCAGCATGAGCGCGTGTTTGAAGAATTATTCGATTGTCTTGCATAGCGCAAGGCTGGGTGATCGGGGGCGTTTGAGGCGAACTGACAATGTTCGCCAGTTATGGATGCATTTGGATGAAAGGCAAATTGCAAATCCCTGGAAATCACATCGGAATCGGGCAGGTAACACTGGCAGTGTTTGATTTGAACGTTCTAAAATAGGTCCTTGAGGTGACCTCCCGTCTTACAATCAGAGACACTTAATGCCTGTTCACGACAACAAGAGAACACATACTACATAGTATTGGCTCACGCCACCTTTCATGCCCATGTTTAACGATGGTCTTTGTGACCACGGCCCAGAGCCAAATGACTGAATCTATCTGCAATCTGATTTGTTGGGCCGGTCGCTGGAAGCTGACGACTCTTCAAGGGAGGCAACTTCTGATCTGTAGTCTATCCAAGCAGCCGTTGTGACTTCGGCCAGAAGATTCATGATTTATCCTAGATTGCCGCCTTTTACCCAGTAGGTTCCAAGACGCAGCCACCGCGAGCTTCAGTCCGGAGGCCTGCTTCCAGGGTCCTAGTTCCAGGGTCCTAGTTCTAGGATCCTAGTTCCAGGGTCGGTATGCTCACCCAGTTGGCTGTTTCCCGTTTAGGTAGGGGGCTACGGAATCCTGGCTGAGTTCGAATCCGCGCTAGATCAGTACCCCGGTTCTGAATAAGGTGCTATGGGCTCTTACATAAGTTACAGACTCAACACAACACCTGTCAGGCGTTTCTGACAACCTCGCTTGGCAGCAGCTTAGCAGGTCCACGTGGGCAAGCTACGTCATAAGAATGCCTTTTGCCTTGCCTTGGGCTGCACTTGAGTTTGTTCTCCGTACGGGAGTATTAGTAGTATGCCACTTGCACAAGTGTCCAATCAGAGTACTCCCTACCGGTTGCCTTTCTGGTCGGTTTGCAACGCTTTCCCATGGGCCGAGGATCCCAATAGCTTCATCGTCAACCTCTCATTTTGCAAATGGTGCGACTACCAGATAGGGAAGTGCTCCGGAGCGCAGCGCTTGGAATCACAGCCTCGAACTGTTTTCCATGATTAGCCTAGGATCCGAAACGAATCCATGCTGACTATCCCATGCTTTCTCGTTGAAGGCAGAGGATCGCCTGGCGTGAGGGATTCTCGATACTTCAATCAAACCACCAATAAGCGACGCCAACACCGCAATTGCTAGCGTTTATCGGCGGGGAGTTGGAGGCGCTGAAACCGCTGAATCATCAGCCTGCCACCGAAGACAAGCCGGCCGCAGATCCTCAGATCAATTCGGAAGACTTGTTCGTCTCTGCATCAAGTGCGGACTTCTAGGAAGCAACAGAGTCCAGGTGCATTCTCAGAGCCTAATGGTTCGATATTCGACCTCGACCGGTGTCAGGCGGCTTCCGTTTCGGTACGAAGTCGTCAACGCCGAGGCGGAGCAGTTCCTGCGCCCGTTTATTGGTTTGTGGTGGCAAGCTTGACCAAATGAGGAAGGCGTACTCCACTGTTATGTGCCAGTACAGGCCGCCTTCCTCTAGGCTCTAGCAGGGTTGTGCAGTAGGGACAGTACATACTAGTAGTGTTAGATTTCCCGGTTTCCACTAGTCCGTATCCGACATTTGCACAAATTGCCGCTCCGACTTCAAAGTCCACTGCCAAGCTTCCAACAACCTCATCACCTCTTGACTCCTCAACATCCCTCGCATCATTCGCTTCACCGATCACTCAAGTTGATCGATCCGAAAGCTCGCCTGCCTACAGACCTAGAATCCCTCGCCTCCGTACCCCGACCCATAACAGACACCCCGTCTGCTTCCGATCGAAATCTGTCAGCCTCCGACAGTGTAGGGAACTTGAACGGACCGACCCCTAGCCAAGGTGCAGGCCAATCTGGAAGAGGTCATTGATGGTCTGCTATGACTCGGTAGGCTAGCTGAAGTAGAGAGAGACAAGTCCGCTGGGCTAGAAAACCAAAGCATTTTCCACAGCATCCGAGCGCCGACTTCTGAACGATTGTGTTTCTCTCGATGCCCCCCCCCCACCACGGTTTACCGCCCTTCCCAATCATCCGCTTCAGTAAATTTCACGGGTGTGGATAGTGCCTTGCCCCAGCTTCGCCTGCGTTAAGAGCCTGTAAGGACCCACATCCATATCCTGGCGTTTGCCGAAGAACCCCCCCTCGTCGAGTCGCAGGACCCCAATGGTTATCCAAAAAGGATCTACGTCATGCAGCGCGGCCGGTAGTTTCTACCACGGCCTTTGGTCGTTGACCCTCTCTATGCTCGAGCCGTATTTGGATACGCCGAATCCCACATTCGTCACGCGCACTTTCTCCAACCCGTACCCCTGATTACCCCCTCTGCTACTTGCCTCTAGAGAAGAGAAGTAGGTCCTCTTTGTGCAACCTCTTGTGAATCCTCATGGTCAGCACTCTGCTTTGCAAGTTTGGTCTAGGAAAAATCTTCCTACCAAGCGAAATTAATCGCATCTCCCCATCCCCCTCTCAGTGAACTTTCCAAGTTTGCAATTCTATCGGATCAACCATCCACGCATCTCACGGTGCTGCCACCATGAACGGGCAACTTTCCATTCTTCGATTCCTGAAATTTTGATACGAGGCTTGGCCCAGCAACGATACTACCCAGGCTAGGCAATTTGAAGGAAATGACATCCATGTTGGATAATATGGCGAGCAGCCAGCGACCCGAGCCGACAACACTCGCTCTTCCGCGTTGCGCTGCGTCTCGCCCTACATCCCCAAAGATGTTGATTGTCGGACATGAGATTTCACGCGACGGCAGCTGCAACTGTAGTAACCACTCAAGCCTCAAAGAAACTTGAGACAATTCCGAATATTGTCGCAAATGTCCATTGAACAGAACAAGGGTCGATCACATTCTTGGAGACTTCGAGTGGACGTGTGGTTGTGGCTCCATGACCAAAGCCTGAATCAGGCCAAATAAGCTATGTGAGGGAGTGATATTTCTTAATAGGAAGTTAATTCACTTCTTGTGTCAGCATGCTATTGAACAACTCACTTACCCCCGGATAAAGTAAATCTAGATACAGAAACTCTTGCAAGACCACTTCGACCTCAGGCCAGGATATTAATCCTAGCCGACTCGCGTGCTTGACAAAAACTCGGGTTTGGTAACCGACCTCCGCACGCTGACCTGTCTCAGACTCTGAAACTGCCTGCTCCGCCAATGCGCACACGTACAACAACCAGAGATAGAATTTACAGTCCTGGGAGGATTGGGTCGCCTCCATGAGCATGGTCAATCTGAGCATTCTCTTCAGAATCGCCGGCGCAGCGGTATAAACTGTGGATCCTGTTTTGGAAAATCTCGAGCCCGCTCCAAGTGCTTCGTGCTGTGCCACACAGCGAACCCAATATAGGGTACTCAAAGAAGCAAGCGCCTTCTTGACAAAGTACGACATCTCTGGGCCCTGGAATTCACCTGATTGGATAATGTCCATATCGTCAAGGTATGCATTTATGAGGCTGCCTTCGATCAGAAGGCCTCGTGTCGAAATTTTGGCGATTCTGACGTCCGTCGCCAAGATGGCGACGAGGCTAAGCTGACTGATCATTGTTAGGAGATACTGAACTTCGCGAAAGACGTTGATGAGCATGGAGTACGAAACCTCTGATGCGATTGAGACTTTGAATGTTTCCGGGACCATGCTCAGGGTGGCCAAATTCGCCCAGGTGGTGTCGAGGGAGGACGGGGAGACAAACTCTTCAGACCATCGTGCAAGATTGAATGTTGTCCTTGTCAAGGTGAGAGATGATCTCTGCACGTCGTGCCAGAGAATTGCATGCAGAAGCCGCGCGTCCATGCCAACCTTGATCTGATTCTTGGGCTGTATCAACGTCTTCAACATCCGGCTATGAATCTCTGCGGCTGCGAAATTGTGTGCTGCGATCTCGGCTGCGAATAGGGAGTATATTGCCCAGCAAGTCTTCTCAGTCATCTGGTATCCTTCGGGAGATCCAAGCCGCGCTCGCAGGGTTGCAGATGCTCGGTCCCTGAATTTGATGGCCGTCACTCGCATGTTCGGTTGGTGGTTGATCGATGCCATGACCTCTGCGTATCGCGACAAGTATGCGTATCCGCTGCATTCATCTTGCAATGCCTCGGTGGTATCCTGCCAGAACCTGCCGGCATATGAAAGTTGCCCTGACTCAACTTCCTTCCCATGCAGGCATGGTAACAGGAAATCTCGGCAAAATACCAGAAGATCATTCACTGCGGCATCAACGACAATCGGCGTGGTGGAGAAAGGATCCGAGTTTCCCCGGTTGACGAGCACCATGGGTGAAGACGAAAATGACCCTGTCATGGTGGCACGAATTATCTTATTCGACCTGCATGGACATTCCCGAGTACCCCGTCCGCAGAGGGGGCATGGGCCTGGTTGGCGAGGGTGATGGGTTTTTCCCAGGTCTCTTGCCCTAGTAGCCGGCTCTAATTGTTTTGCCTTGGCTTCCCGTCGTCGTTGATGGACAACCTTTGCAACCTGGGAGTTGACGACCGACTTGATAGTTTGATTGCCTGAAGGCCCTCCATTCACGACAAAAACCAACCGCCCTTGCAATGAACTTCGATCCATATTTTGACGATACCAGCAGCTTATTGAATTCAAGAAAAGACGGGATATGATGATCACATGTTGCTATACCAAAAGTGTTGAATGGCTCTTGTGTTGCATGAGATTTCAAGGCAGCACGTTTGGCGATGGTCCCGCGACTCGTCGCGACAATGTGCGTTGGTTGGAGTCTGAATGGCCCCTCTGACTAATCTCAAAGTGTCGCAATGCTCCCGATTCCAAGACTAGCGACGCCAAATGTCATGTGCCCGACGCGAGAACTACTTGCAGCAGCAAGGTGGCTCGACAAATCTGCCAGCTGGCAAACCTCGAAAGGGTTATCGCACAGATGGTTTGACGGAGCAATCAATTGGTTTCCCATGTCTGGTTTGCAGTTGCAGGATGGATCTTCTCCAGACACGGCGCATGGCTCCTTGCAACGATGAATGGCGAGGGGACCAAGGAGCTTCAAACGTGCAAGAGGAACTAACCGTCGCTATTGGTTGACAAATCAACCTCCCTTGACACACTGTCACGAACGCATTGGTTGCCGATTAGTCAGAAAAGCGTTCTCGCCCTCGCGCTCTAGCGTGAATGCCTCCCATCCTAGGCTCCTGGCTCCTGGTCGTACTACTACTCAACTGGGAAATAGGTAGGGATCTGCTCTGCATCTGGAGTGCAGGCTTATCATTTCGCGACTGGCTTTCTCTGGAGCCTGGACAACTTCGCGCGGTCGCCAGAGAGTTGGGCTGCCCCTCGCCCCGATTTAGTCAGAAGTCTTTTCAAAGCTTGTTCTCCCATCAGCTAACCCACTTGCATGAAATTTGCGGATAGAACTAGGCCTCCAGGGTCTCTATCTTCATTGAAGAGCCATTCAACCCCTCTTCTGGAAGGCAACGTTACAGATGGACTGGCAATCATGAGACAAGGCAGTCCCGATTCCGGAAGCGTCTCGTAATATCATCCCAGAATGTTACTCCCTAAATACGATGATACGCTTGATCATGCGACCAACCTCAAATTCCATGAACAGAAACTGAACCGTTGGGCCCAGACCGGACCGGCAACCCTTCTTGCAAGCCATGGGATTGCTAAACACGTGGTATCAAAATCGTGGCAATCGTCGCCAACTAGCTCCAAGGCTTCCTCGGTTCGAGGAGAGTGAGCCGCAATTCCGGGGAGGTGAAGGTTCGCTAAACAGTGATAGCTTTTTCCTGGTCCCATTTTCTCTTTACGACACAAACACTAACCGCTGTGGGGGCGGATTATGGCATCAAGGGAACAGTAAGCCTTCGCTCTGCTTACGGGAGTTGATATAAGTATATTCCACCAGTTGGTCTTGCCCATGGTTGACCGGATATTTTGGATTCATCGACCGTCGACATCCGGATAGCAAAGTGCTGGTATTGGTGGAACACCCAGCTTTTGGACTTTAAGGAGTTGGTGATAGAAAGAAAGACAATGATTCTTGGTCAAGGTATGTCTGTGGCCGACCGGTGGAGGTCGTGGTAAATGGGGGATTGCCACGGGCTTCGGTACTGAGACGATGTCCTGAAAATATCTCTGCACGCCGGCAGAACAGACCATGTCACCATCCGTTGAGCCCACAGGAGAGCATCCGTCTACGTGCCCTGTTAGTATCCTTCTTGCTCATGACCCGCCGTCCATTATGATATTCTCAATGACTTTGAGTCCCAACCTCGTTGGCTGGAGACATGTCACGTGCTAGCCACGTCCTCATCACGTGTGCAGGGATTTCTCGGCGTGATCCGAGGCTTGGCGACTTGGTCCAACCTCCCTCCACGTGAACCTCTTGCATCCAACATCCCTGTCGTTGTTGTTCTTTCTCCATGCTGTCGTTGTCTTTCTCCCGCCTCTAGCTGGCCACCTTGTCGATGCGCATTCCCCTGTTCTGGATCCTGTAAATGATGCCGACGTCGAGGCATGAATTCTAGTTCTTCGGGCGATCAAAGCGCTGCCCGGACCCCAGCACATCCCAAGCTGGCGGCATGTCTTGAGTGTCGTCGCAGCAAGGTCAAGTGCACTCGGGAGCCCAATGCAACGGTCTGCAGGAAATGCCAACAAGCTGGCCTGCCGTGCGTCACTCCCGACTACCATGTTGGGAGATACAAAGGCGTCAAGAAGTGAGTTCGAACTGTTGCGCCATTGTGGGCGAACTTGGCTAACCGAAGGAACCTCAGCAAGAGAACGGGTCTGGAAAAGGCCATATATCAGGTCGAACAGGCCCTCAAGCGCTCTAAGGAGGGCTCTACCGGATTAGGACTGGAGGTCGAAACAGACCTTAGACAGCTGATTGCTGCTCCCCAACCCAGTCCTGGCCTGAGACGCGAGTCCATTTCCCTGACCCCCAGCACGGGAGGTCAACCTGCCTTCCCCCAGTCTCGCACAAGCCTCATGACAAGCGAAAACACGGGCGCGCCAGAAAATAGTCATGAAGTGTCGCCACCAGAGGCCGGCGCAAAGCCGGATGAGCTCGCCCTCAACAATGCCGATAATCCTCTCCAGTTACTCGCAATGGCTTCCGTATTGCCTGGCCAGTCTCCGTCCACTAACATGTCTACATCTCCAGCGGACCCCGCATCGCACCTAGGCACGAATGAGAATAATGTGGGTGATGCCGAACTGCAGCAGTTCTTTGGCTCGCTGATGCCCAATCTCGATGTTGCCCCCGACCTTGATCCCATCAACTTGGGATTAGTTACCTCCGAAGAGGCTGATTCACTTTTTGCATTCTTCTATGAACGGCTATCCCATACACGGTGGGGGCTGGATCCCGTACTCCACACAGCCGACTTTGTCCGCTCAAGGTCCGCCTTCTTGTTCACCTCCATCCTGGCCGCGTCAGCCTTGTTTCTCCCCAAGTCAGAGGCCTTGTCTATGAGGCTGTCCAATCACAAGAATCATCTTGCCAGAATGGTCATCTCAAACAGAAATAGATCGGTAGAGATCGTTCTGGCGTTCATGGCCAATATTCCTTGGATGACGCCCGCGAAGCACTGGGCTGACGATGAGAGCTGCGCGTACCTGTCCATGGCCCTTACTCTGGCCCTCGACTTGTCACTGAACAAGATCGTGGTGCCGTCTCCTACAATCCGCCCCGCCGGGTTCCTGGACCGGGTTGCCAAAGCTGAATGTATCGACAGTGCGAAGGCTCTACAGTTGGACGGGTTTCCAAACGTCGACCCTACCTCGGCTTGGGGGCGGCGTCTTTTGAGAACCAGGGAAAGGGCATGGTTGGCTTTGTTTGTGTTGGACCGAGGGTAATATATCGCTTCTGCCCTGTGGATGGCTATACTGACAGTTTGGTCTACAGAATATGTTTGGCAAGAGGACGGCCGTATGCTGTCCCCATCGGCCCGCTGGTCGAGAGCTGTGATACATGGCACATATCAGACATCGCAGACCGGTGGGATGGTAGTATCATCTCTGCTGCTGTTCTGAGACGAGACATGGTACGGCTCTTCCCGTCAAAGCCATTATAAACTGCTGATTTAGTCTAGGTCGGACTGATCTCAGGTGTACGCGAATTCTGTGATGGGAGCCAAGGCTTGAACGGCGGATCAACTGCGGTCAAATTGTGAGTATTGCCCCAAGCTCTCCGCCATATCAGCAATCCACACCAGCCGGTCCCTTTGGTGCACCTCTGATGCGGATTTCTAGTCTCAAAGACAAAATCGATCGGTTCTTCGAGCAGTGGTATGCCGTCTGGTCTTTACAGATTACCCAGGGAGACGGTTAGAATTTCCCCAGCGAGCAACATTTGTTTGTGTATGCTAAACGTCTATCCCAGGCCAACTACCGCCATACGTGGAGATATTGGTGTCGCACACCAAATTATCCACGTATTGTAACGTTGTCAACCACCCGACGGCATCCACCGATGTCAAGCAATTCTTCCGGGCCGCTGGACTGGCTTCGGCGATGAACGTGATGCGCGCTGCAGTCCAAGGTGAAAACCGACTCAAGTCAATGCCTAACAATACGGTCATCATGGTCTCATTCGCAGCGACTTTTGCCCTGGCACTTGGGACGACAACGCTGGGAAATACCGCCATGCTCGCACCCAATGCCCGCGCGCTCATCGAAGAGACGACCCACGTACTGGAGCGGATTGGAAGCACCCCGAGACACCGCAAAGGCTTGTCCGTCCTGTTTGCCAAGCACATTTGCCGCATCATGCAAAGCTCCCTCCTGAACCCGGGAGAAGACAGCCAGAATTACCATCGACCTGGATCATCAGAAAAACCTCCTCAAACTGGCCGAGCTGCAGAATCCAGTTCCTCCTCTCGTGGAGCTGCATCAGTGCTGGTGGCGCCAAACGTCGGTCCGGAACCATATGTCTTCGACATGACGGATGATCAAATACTTGAAGCTATCAACAATGCCAGTGCGTCGCAGGAGCTATTCCAACTTGACGAATCCATGTTTATGGATTGGCTGGATTGGCCCAACGTTACTTGAAGGGAAGTTTTGGCTGTGACCATCTGGTTCAACCTGGATTTAAGAATGTTGAATTTCACCCTAGTGGAACTGGAACACCTGGGAAAGGTAGAACATGAATACTGTGTTATTCAGTCTACGGCAACAAGAGTCCAACCGGAACCGACGATAATCCGAACCAAAATGTGAAGCAAAATCGTATCCGGCCCCGAGCTTGATGATGCAAGGGAAATGCGCCGAGGACCTCGGAGTATGTATAACACGAGTAACAGAACTCTGGAAGCCTGACTTAGCAATGCAACTTTGGGCAACATCAAGTGTAGCTAGATTGGGAGAAAGCTGGACTCGATGGAACCAGACTACCAGGGGTGGAAGGATGTCTTCACCCCTTCGGTTCGATCAGATTACCCAATTGGCCAAGTTGAGGCCTAGCCCCAACCCTTCGACGGTGATTTGAGTCCAACTGGGAGAGGCTTAGAGCTCTCCTTTTGCCCCGTTCGTCGTTGATGACGAGGCAGGAACTGGACCGACCGATCGAATCGAACCTGGACTACTTCAATACATCCAGATTGCCATGTCGACCCTCGAACAATGCACGGAGTAAGGACTCCTCCCCGACCATACCAGGGTGACGGGAATGGATGCGGATCAGTGCCCGCCTGGGAACGTCAGGTATTGGTAGCACGGGTGGTTCGCTCCTGGGCAGGGAGTGGTTCTCAGAGAACCGAGGTTGATGACTGGTCGTTCGTTACGTGCGTGATACTGAGACGCAGGTTTCTATCTATGTACACCTTGTTTCTATGGAGGTGGCATTCATCCAAGTCTTGAATGTAGGGTATATCGAAATATGAAAGCGAGAAGAGAATGAGGAAAGTATACATGGCACCTTGTCATCAATATTGCCGATTCTCCGGGATCTATCACGCTGTGTGATGACCGAGTACTTGAGTGGTGCAACATGGAAGAAGCGATCATCAATCAGGTAGAATCCTGGCCTGTTCGGGCACCAGCCGGTTCTCCATTCTGCTTCCTGTGCTGCTTCCGGACAAACCCCTCCTCCCAAAAGCCCTCCTTCCACAGCCTCAAGACCTCGAAGCCGACCTCGACGGCGATCAAGACGATGATCATCCACTCGAGGAACAAGCCGTGCTTCTCGCTCAGGCGCTCGCGCAGCACGGTGGCGATCTCGGCGGCGTAGTCCATCTTCTCATTCAGGACCTTGATTCGGATGCCGACGTCCAATGCGCGGCCGACCTGGTCGTAGTAGTTCTCCAGGTTCAGCTCATGGCGCGAGTCCCAGAACAGGTCCGGCAGCGAATCGGTCAGCTCCGAGTACAGATTGAGTTGGGCGCGGAGCAGGAGCAGTTGGCCCGTCTTGCGCAGGATGAAGCGGCGTGAGAGCTTGAAGGGCAGACGTGAGCCTTTGGACAGCAGCGCTGGAATGTCGGCGGTCGAGGCAAGGTAGGTGGACAGGTTGGTCTCCAGGACGGCCAGTTTCGTGCTGCGGGCGAAGCCGGACGAGAAGGCGATTTTGGTCAGGACCGTGTCGACGGTTTGGGTTTGGTAGCGGTACTGGTGGTGGGAATCGGGGGAGTAGTGCAGGTCCGAAGGTTCTGGCTGCTCCGCAGTCTTCTTGGTGCCCAGTACGATGGTCTCGCCGCGGATGGTGCTGTGTTCGCGGGACGGGTCGAGGACGAAGTCGAGGTCCTCGGTCTCGATGGGCTCGCGGTGCGGGTTGTCCGCGGCTGGGAGGAGGGTGCGCGTGGCGAAGTAGGATGTGAATCCCTCTGGCAGCGCCCACGTCACCAACGTGCCGGACGGGAAGATGAAGATGTCGCCGACGTCGGAGGCGGCCAGGTCCCGTCCAGATGGGTTCGCCGACCGGTAGATGGACGAGATCGGGACTTGCACATGCACCACCTGCGGGAACAGCCCCGTGTTCAGCGGATCCGGCTCGAAGCCTCTACCGCGTAGGATCTCTACCACCTTGGTCAGGTCGAACTGTTCCGCCACCGCGTACGCCGTTACCAGCTTCGGCAGCGCCGCCGGGTCGTCCGCCGCCGCCGCACGTGTCCCTGGTCTTTCGAGAATCCCGGCCTGGGACCGCTGCGCCTCGAGCCCGACTCGGCGCAGAGACGTCTTGGTCCCCGGCGAACGAGCCGTTTTCCTCTTCTGTGCCAGCTGCGCCAGCGTCGACTCGGGTTCGTTGGCGCTCACCACCTCCTCTTTCTGTGTGTAGTTGTTGCTGTTGCCATTACTGTTGCTGCTGTCTTTGCTCGAGAGGGAGGGATTCGAGGAGAAGAAGTCGCGGCGCCGCGGCCGCTGGAAGATGGGCGATGCGTGCAGAGGTCGGAAACTGGCTTGTCGGATGGCGTCGTAGCCCGCTCGTCGACATGTGCCACACACGAACTGGTTGGCGAGACCCTGCGCTGGCCGGAACGACGCCGGTCGCATGGTTGGATCTTTTGTCTTCGACGCGGTCACTTCAAGGGACCTTGGGATTCATAAAGATCCTCCAGTAATACGGGCGGGCAGTCAATGGATCGTTTCTGGCGAGCTGGGTCGAGTTTGGAGAATTTGGTCTGCGGAGCAAAAATAAGAGACAGCGCCGGGCAAAAGTCGGAAGGGAGGGATGCCAACTGCCAGCCTCGTCAGTCGATCCTTCCGCTTCCAGTTACTAACCGGACTTAATAGTGGAGTCAACAGGAGTTTAAACTAGATTATGTAATCCACGAGATATCACTGTGATACTCGAGTACTCAACATACATTGAAGACGCTCGGAGGCAGGCTAAGTTAAGGGAGATGAGGAATGTACATGGCAGGATTCTGCTGGATGAAACAGCAGACAGAATATTGGTGAGCACTGAGCACTAGGATCTCGCTATGTTTCCAAGGCGCAGCTTAGAATGTAAGGGTCCAGAGGGTTTGTTTATAAAGATTCAGCACCGCGACGACGGACTGAAGCTGAGGTAGTTTGCTTTAAGAGGGAAGAGAGAATCTGAATTTCGTTGGCAACGAACTTAGTGACTCGGATTCTAGATATATAGAGATAGGCTTACTGTTACGATGACATAACGGCTCCCGGTTACTAAGGGGCCCTTAGTAACCGGGGAGTCTATAGTTCTTACACTTAATGGCGAATCGTGATGCGATCAAAAAGGTGATTATCTATCCGCCGACGATTTAGGTTTTGTCAGACCAGTTGACCATCTGTCACAGTATAATCTGACAATATCCAGGCAAGGATTGTGGGCCAGTAAGCACTCGAGGCTGCCAAGTGTATAAGCTAGCCACGCTGGTGCTGGAAACCGGCAACACGCCCATCGTCGGTGAAGGTAAGACCAGATGGACCAACATCCACCTCACCGACCTAAGCGACGTCTTTCGACTGTTGGTCCAGAAAGCAGCGGCGGCGGACGCAAGTCAGTCTGACGAGATCTGGGGTCCGAAAGGCTACATGTTCACGGAGAATAGCGAGCACATCTGTGCCGACTTGTCGAGGGCGGTCGCCAAAGCAGCGGTGGACGCTGGATATATTTCGGAACCCGAGGAATATCGATTGAGCAAAGACGGGGCTCTCGAACAGGCAGGGTTTGAAGCTATGAGCTGGGGTCTGAAGTCGTGGGGGGAAAGCGGAACGGGCCAGGTCGGTTCTGGGTTGGAATCCCACTAGGCCCTCTAATCAGGATGAGATTCCAAATATTCTTCGGGATGAACGTGAACGGATGCTCAAGAAATGAGGCATGCCTGGACCATGAGAGGCGAATCCACCACAATGTGAATAACCTGGCCCTGGCTATGGTGACAGCGGTTCTTCTTGATCTGATAAGGCTTATTGCTTCGTCACTGTACCTCCAATGATAACCAGGTTGCGGATGAATTCGCCAGCTCATCCGCAGTTGGCTGAAGTTGCCATGGGCCAGTCTGTGATATGTATTCGATGAAAGAGTGTAAGATCCGCTGTCAGTCGGTGAACACCGCATGTCACAGCATCCCCTTACCTTTCTATCATACTTCACAGTACCTGTGTGGAGGGAGCGGACTCGGTCGTGCTCGGTTTATCTCGCTCCGGGGCCACCTTTGTTATCAGGGCTTGGTCAACCCCTCAACCTCGGCAACCTTCCCGCCCGCACTGTGGGTCACCGAATGCGAAGCCAGCGAGGTCCGACATTGGTAAAGAGACAATCAAATATTCCATACTGTAGCGTTTTCAAGTTAGCGAGACCTTTTGAGCCACTTGTCGAGTACCTAATGTTCCCCGGAACGTCGTTGCCCCACCGCTAAGTTATTCTGTGTCGCTCTCATTTGCGTGTGGGCTGGACATGTCACGGTTCTACGCCAAGTCCGACTGAACACGTGACTCAATCGGAGTCGCGCCTGCGCTCATGGATTGCGCACTTGCTCCAACACTTAGATAGAACCCATGTATTAGAATTCGTATTACTTGTTGCATGACCTGTTCATCGTATCAGCTGCCCTGCACCGTGATAGGACACTGATAAGCTACTCTAGTACCAGCTGAGCAGTGAGCAATCCGGGGACTGAAATCCTGACCTCTTTGGGACATGAGCCGCAACAATCTTTTCGGGACTGCCTGCAAGAATTGCCGCCGCCGTGGAAGGAAATGTGACCGGAGTCTGCCGACATGTACCAGCTGCAGGCTAAGGGGCGTTGAATGTGAAGGCTATGTCTTGCGTTGGGTCGATGCGGGGGCCAAGGCAGGTTTGGCTGCCAGTAGTCAGACTTGCACGCCTCCTGGGCATACAACGGACTTGGACGTCGCTCAGCAACGGCGCACTCCAAGCAAGGCATATACATCAGGGTTTGATAGAGCAGAAAGTGGTTCGCGCCTTCCTCATCATCAGACGCGGCTCGTATCGACTGCCGAGCCCCCAGACGTTCAGGAGTATGTTGCAGAATATTCCAACTCGGATGCACAGGATACAGAAGCTCGAACCATCTCCCGGCTACTGCAACAAGATTGGAGTATTCCCATAGTCGTGGGAACAGACTGCGACAGTCTTGGAGGATTGGTCGAATACTGTACAAAGCCACCCAGACGGAGTGTCATTGTCAGTTGAGCACTGCTAACCATGTCTTAGACGCCGCTGAGATCAGTACAGCCTTCTATCTCGGACATGGCCCTGCCGAAACCCCTTACACCCGTTACATTCTACCCATGGCCCGGAGCGTGCCCTCTGTAAGGTGCGTAGTGGCGGCGACCGCAGCATGCCACCTGGCTAACCGCTTGGACCACGAGCAACTAAGGAGACGAAGCCTTCAATTACGACTTAAAGCCACCGAGTTCCTGAGAGCGGAATTAAAGAACCTCTCTAACGGCCTAGACCTCGGGTGTCTGGCTTCTATGTTGCTCCTCGCACAGCTTGATGTACGTATTTCCATCCGCTCTATAATGATTGTCTTTCTGACAGCTATGGGAAGGTATGCTCTGGAGACTGCGTCGAATTCGGCATACATCTCCAAGCTGCGAGCACGTTTGTCAAGTTACGTGGCTCTGACGGCACCGAGCGAGGATTCATTGAACAACGCCTGGCATGGTAAGTATCTTACAGGACCCATTACCTCTAGAAACTCATAAGACAATAGGCTTGACATTATCGGCGCAACGACCAGTTCGAGAATGCCACACTGGTCCTCCCAGGACCTCAAGACCACACTAAACAGATTCATAACCCCATCAGGGCGGCGAGAATGGGGGTTCGACGTGTTCTACTGCCCGATCGATCTTTTCGAATACATTGCCGATATCACTGTCCTATATAAACTACAGCCTGACCCTCGAAACATCGGCGAAGACGCCACTCAGAAATCCATCCTCCTCGGCAATGCCGTTAAGAATTGGGAGACGTCAACTGACCATCCTAGCCCGCGCTCCCATATGATTGAAGTATGGCGACAGGGAATCCTACTCTATCTGATCCGACTGTTCCAACTCCCCGACGATATATACAACACGAGGAACCTCACGGACAGTATTTTCCAGCATGCCCGCGAGATCCCTCCCAAGACAAGCTGGAGCTACTCGATATCTTGGCCCTTGTTCCACGCTGGCTTACTTCTACCGCGTGAGGATGACGAAACCAAGATCTGGCTTCGAGAGGAACAGCTTACGAATTTCCGCGCCATTGGCTGTTTTAGTCAGAGGCTGGCCGTTGAGACTTTGGAACAGATTTGGTGTACAGGTGATAATCGGCTGGATGATTTATTCGCCGTTGGGTCTGGGCAGCGTGGGCTTTTATTATAGTAACACCGTCTTATGGTCTACTGGAGGACGAAAAGTTTATAGGCGTGCAAAATACAGTTCTGCAACTAGGGCGTTAGCAATGGATAGCGTTGTGTGATATGAGCATCCAATCTGGGCAAACTAATTTAATACTATCTATTTCTATTGACTTGAGTGAAACTTGTCATAAACACTATCAATCTCTCGCAGGATATTCTCCTTGACAGTCTGCTTTGCCCATGAGATGTGAACAGCGTTCCTCGCCAGAACCGTAATATCCCTGTCGTCGAATCCGCATAAGTGTTTTATTAGTAACAAGTTGTGCAAGATCCAGCAATCTTCCATATACGCCGGATCATCGCTGTTGATAGATATTTTGACCCTAGCGTCATAGAGAACCCGAATCTTGGGTCCAAGTTCCGTATATGTTTCGTGTCGCATATACGACCAAGGACAGATTGTCATGCCCACGTCGCGCTTTAGAATCAGATCGATCAAGCTCTGTTCCTCGGCGGCGTTAAGGCCATGGTCGATCCGGTCGAGTCCCTTACCCGCAACGATAGATGCAGCCTGTCTAATATGCTCGTGCGTATTCTTGGAGCCCACGTCACAGTGCATCGTCAGCTTGAAGCCGTCTCGTCGAGCTAGTGAAAAGACCTCTTCGAAAAGTGACGGCGGACGATCCTCCTCGTTGGAATCCAGTCCAATTCCTACAATAATGTCGCGATATAGTAGTGCGGCCTTGTAATGCTCCATGGCTGACTCAGGAGAGAGGTCTCGAAGGAAGCACATAATCCACGCGGATTTGACCTGTCTCGAACGGTAAGCTTTTTGGAATTATATCAGGTGTGTTAAGGAAAGATACGCACATTCAACTCTTTCTCCGCCTTGATCTGAGCCTCTCTAAACCCCTCCATCATATCATTCCACGTAACTCCTCGCTTCGTATGACCCTGCGGATCGAAAAAGATCTCGCAATATCGAACATTCATCGCGGCGGCATTCTCAAAATAATGCATAGCTAGGTCAAAAAAGTCTTCCTTCTTCGTTAGACATTTCATCCCTTCATAATATACCTCGAAGAACTGAAAGCGCTCAGAGTCATTGTTCATGTGACTGGGATCGGGGCGAATCGCGTCCATTGCAGCCTGTACCTCCTCTAGACTCTTAAGTTCGGGACCATTCTGGGCGATTCTCAGCGTCGTTCCATTCCTTCGGGTCAACTTCCACCTCAGCTCGGCGGTTATGGTCCCTTCGATGTGGACGTGGAGTTCGACTTTGGGGACGTCGAGGACGAATTGGTCGTTGGTAGCCAAGAGATCCTTTCTTAGCTTCTCTCGAGCCTTGACTGGGAGGGCGTTTTCGATACCCATTGTTGGCAACTTCAGCTTTGTAGGTTTCTAGAACCTCTGGGAATCGGTGTAGATAAATGTTTACCTTTTATGTTCGGCATTTCTCTTGCACCGAGAACGGGGTTAACGCCATCTTAGCAACTGAGACGGCCGGTGGAGGTCGATACGAGGGATAAACCTAGTAGAAACATGCGAACTCAGACGTTATCGGCGGCTCTAGCCCCAAATAGGTCATGATTTCAGTCTGAATTACATAATACCCCACCGATGACTCGCATGGCAACCCCTTCGAAAGCAGCCTTGGACGGTAGAAGGGTGTCGATCAACCCAAGATCTGCTGGCGATTCAGATAACAAGGCTAGGCGAACGCCGAAGACGGCGGATCGAGTCCAAATAGGTTATGATTCCAGTCTCCCCACACAACACGATTGAAATACCGAGTCTAGACGGCGGATGTGGTTTAGCTATCATATTCCACCTTCAAGTCTTCTCATACGAGATTGTGAGGGACATTTTAGATACTGTCAGACACTCAGATAACAAGAATTTACAGTTCAAGGTGCGTCCATAACTTATCGCGTTCGACTACATACTCGAAACTCCGCCACAGGGTCTATCAGGCCGGATCCTGTCTTATCTGGCTTCGAGGATATGTCATGAGAGGAGGTGCCTCGTCTTTAAAACCCCTGCCTGTTCCTGGATTGTCAAATCATCTCTCTCTGCATCAATCTCTTTACAACCATTGGCAATCCTCGAATCAAAATCGAGTCAATCTATCACGACCATGGCGGAAAAGACCATGGCCGACACAAAGACCGAGACCGAGCTTCACCTAGATGTCGAACGAGGCTCACTTCAAGCCGGCCCTGCTCGTGGCCGTGGTGAGCTGGAGGTCGAGGAAATACGAGAACGAATCCCCATCCTGCGAAAGCTCAGGGCTTTCGAGGCACGAATGGATGCAAAGTTCGGTGTCGAGACAACCGGCGCGGATCGTATTCCCGAGGATGAACGTCGCCCTCCGAGCGTCTTCTATGTATGTGGAACACTCTGCACTTGAGTACCCCTGAGATCACACTGACAACTGCGGTCAAGATGATGTTCTTCTGGTTCTCCATGATGGTATCGCCTGGTCTGATAACATTGGGTATGTTGGGTCCCATTTTCGGGCTGTCTGTGAACGACTCGATCGTCATCACTGTCTTCGCAACCGCCATCGGCTGTATCGCGCCCGCCTTTACTGCTACATTATCCGCTCCGACTGGTCTTCGTCAAATCGCCGTGTGTCGATATGCCTTTGGAATCTGGGGCTCCAAAGTGTGCGGTTTCCTCAACATTGTTATTAACCTTGGCTTCGGCACCATCTCCTGTATCGTTGCCGGTCAATTGATCAGTGCCGTCAGCGGTGGCAGGGTCACAATCGTCGTCGGCATCATCATCCTTGTCGTCCTATCCTACGTCCTCTCCTTTCTCGGGTTTCGTGTCGTTCAAAAATACGAACAAGTGGCGTGGGTTTTTATCTTAATTCTTATCTTCGTTGAATATGGACAATCGGCTAAATACTTTTCGCCCACACCGGGTCTGTCGTATATTTCGGGACAGAACAGGACGGCTGCTGCGCTGAACTACTTTGCTATCGTTTTTGGTGAAAATGCAGCCTGGTGTTCCATATCCGGTGACTATTACGTCCACTATCCAGCCAATATCAATAAGTGGTTCGTTTTCGGCATGACCTGGGTCGGTTTGGTCATTCCTACCTTCATCGTTCTCATCCTCGGTAACCTCTACGGAGGTGTCATACTCACCGACCAGAGAATGGCGGACATTTACGACCATGGAGGCATAGGGGCGTTGATTTTGGCCACTATGTCGCCTGCTGGATGGAGCAAGTTTGTCGGCGTCATGTACGCACTGTCTTTAAGTAAGTTGTCACTGTCCACAGAATCATACCAAGTGCTAATGTCGTTGCAAGTCGCCAATGTGACGGCCATTTACTACTCTGCGTCCTTGTCAATCCAGTTGTGGGGGAAGCACTTCATGGCCGTTCCACGTTTTGTATGGAACACCGTTCTCGCTGCCATCAGTCTGGCGCTTGCTTGGGGAGGCAAGGAACATCTGGCAGACATCCTGGTTGATTTCCTGTCCATCCTTGGGTATTGGACAGTCTGCTTTGCGACTATTCTTGCTATCGAACATTTTTGGTTCCGTCCTCGTCTTGGCGGCTATGATGTCGAAGCCTGGCAGGATCAGGACCGGATGCCTTGGGGCATTGCCGCTTGCGCCAGTTTGGCTTTGGGTGTTGGTGTCAGTTTCCTGGGTATGGATCAGACTTGGGTGAGTCATTCCACTAATCGTTGTGGTCTTTCTGGACTGCATTGACGATTCACCATTCTTTTTACTAACTTGGCCAACAACAGTTCGTCGGACCGGCAGCTGCGGCTATTGGAGAAGCTGGCGGCGATGTTGGCAACTATATCACCTTGGTTTCGGTTTGCCTTTCGTACCCCGTTTTCCGGCATTACGAAATCAAGGTCATACGACGGTAGATCGGTGTTGGAGTGATCGCCACTCTGGGTCGATTCCGTAAGAACGGCAAGGATGATCTGTTGGATGTCCGAGAGGGCAGATCTAGAATGTTGTAACTTGTGACCGAGCCCGAGGGATTTGGAGCTCGTTGAGTCGAGATTGCCATTAGCTAGAATTGAATCTAGCAAAATATTGCAGGGTCAATCTTACTCAATTTTAGCAAGGCGCCAGAAAAGTGTTTTTGTGCCGTGTGGATAGTGACCTTTGCAACGCATTCTAGATCACCCGGGGCTCGGTTTATATGCAGCCGAAAGCAATTCGATAGCAGGCGTGTCCAAGTGTGTCCGGCCGTATGTGACATTACAACTTGACAGGGTTCTCGCTGTTTTACAGCGGCCCACTTACGTACGAAGAACAAGCCTGGGGACGACTTACCAACCGCGACACCATGATGGGTCCAGATAGGGAGGCAGTGAAAAGCTTCAATCAACGGGCTTCGGCGAAGACCGAGTCCTCGTTTGTTGAGAGAGACTCGAGAAGCTGGGTCTGAGCCAGAATACCAAGTCAGTGACTGGTTTTGTGGAGATCTTGATCTGGGCGGACGCTCTGCATGACTGAGCCAGTTGTGTTCTGTGGCAGTACCGCAACCCACAATTCAAGAGGCTCAAGAGAATGGGAAGAGTATAAGAATCTACCTCCCAGAAAAGATTAGCTTCGTTATTGAACTCCGTGGTTGAGGTCAACTTGCAACAAAGAAGAACACATCATCGTACTCACTCATTCACACGACTCCTCCAGCCGTCGCAATGCATACAGAATCAACATCCCTGCTTGGAGATGAAAGAGCTGACGAGAAAAATACCACTTGGAAGATGGAGGTCAAGGTGTTGGGCAGATACTCCATCTCCCTCATCATAGCCAACCTGCTTCAGTTCTCCCTCAACACGTCGAGTATGCTCGTCATGAGCCCCAGAGGAAAGATCGAGTTCGGGGCGGTGAGCGTCGCCACCACCACCGCGAATATCACTGGCTTCATCGTCTTCCAAGGTCTCTCGACAAGTCTTGACACTCTCTGCGCTCAAGCCTGGGGCTCGGGGAATCCGCAGCTAGCTCGGCTGCACGTGCAGAGGATGATCGTGCTCCTCGGCGCCGTTAGTCTTCCGATAGCCACACTCTGGTTCTATGCCAACCACCTATTTTCCCTTCTCCTTCCGGATGCGCAGACGGCGATGCTCGCTGGACTATACTTGAGGGTTCTCATCGGTGCAATTCCTGGCTTCGTGACGTTTGAAGCCGGAAAGCGACTTTTGACGGCCGAAGGGATATTCCTCCCTATCACAGGTATCCTTTTCGCCGGCGCCTGTACAAACGCATTCCTGGGCTGGCTGCTCGTCTGGGTAGGTGGTACACTTTTGTACATCATAGTTCCTAGGCTGATTTCATCCGCAAGCGTTGCAACTTGGGATTCATAGGTGCTCCTCTGGCTGTCACAGCAACTTGGACTCTGATCCCTATGTATTTCTGGCTGTATCTCAGAGCGGTTGGCGAGGGACCGATTTGGTCCGACAAACTCTCTCGAGTCCTGGGAGGTTGGGGCCCTTTGTTGAGGTTGGCTTTACCAGGGCTGGTTATGGTGGAAGCCGAATATCTCGCCTTTGAGATCCTGGTGATTGCATCGGCTCAACTGTCCATGGCAAATCTCGCGGCACAAACCATCCTAGCCACTCTCAACAGCGCCTTCTGGCAGGTCGCCTTCTCCCTCAGCATTGCGGGCACCACGATGATCGCACAGCATATCGGCGCTGGGTCAACCAGGTCGGCTAAAATCAGTGCGGTTGTCGTCTTTGTTTCGACTTTGACTTGCTCGGCCACTAATAGCGTACTGTTCTTCTCTTTTCGTGCCTTGTGGCCCAGCATATTCACCGATGATCCCGAAGTTATCGACCTTGTCGAGAAGACACTCCCTCTCGTTGCTATCATGCAATTGTTCGATGGACTTGTGGCGTGTTGTAACGGCCTTCTACGAGGCATTGGCCGCCAGTCCTTCGGTGGCTGGGTAAACCTGTCTTGCTACTACGTGGTAGCACTGCCGGTATCTTTGTGGACCGCCTTTGGCCTTCATTGGGGCTTGAGGGGGTTATGGTCCGGTGTCACTCTCGCTTTGGTGGTCGTCACTTTGGCAGAAGTGACCTTTCTCGTTACGGCTGACTGGCAAAAGAGTGTGGAAGACGCAGAGTGGAGGAATTCCCGCCCGTTGGATCGAGAGCCTTGACATGCCGTGTGTGTTGTTGATGACGCTGGCGTCTGGTCAGACGAGAGTATGAGAAGAGGAATTGGAGACCACTTCATCTACTACCATCAAGTGTACAATAAGAGCGTGATTGTAGTCCTCGATCCATCGATATCATATCTCGCTGCTTTGATGATCCAGAAGGAATCAGGATGGTCATATAATGTCGCGTCATAATTATAATAAACTGCCAAGAGCACAAGGCTTGCTTAAGGCCTTACATAAAGCGGCTTCCGTTCGTAGGTAGTTAAGTTAGAAATCTATATATTTCATACAAATAGTAGCGATACTATATATTCCTCTCTCGTAACTATTGATCTTAGCTCGAGTCTATAGATCGTTCTTTATACTCTTTCGCTCGTCAATAGTCGTAGAAGAAAGAGATAAGCTCTTAAAGGTAATAAAAGTTATGAGGGTTTGAAATGGTTCTGTAATTAATAACTTAAGGATGAAGGGTGAGTCGAAAGGTGAGTCGAGGTGAGCGGAGGGTGAGTCGGGAGCAGCTGAGTTTCAAAGCGGCACGGTCTGGGTGAGCGTCGACGCGAGCCGGGGGCAGTTTTTACGATCCTTCTCGTGCCAAGGCAGATGGTTCACACATAGCTGGACACTGCAGGAACTGTTAGCTCCTCGCTCGGTCGAATCCTTTTGTAGAAGGAGGAGTTTCTAGGTAGTAAAAAGACCCTGGATGCGCTGATTCACAAGATTACGCAAATCCCCATTCCGGCCCATCAGATGACCAGCTTGTCTACCTTTCCAGTGGATGAGCGACTACGATGGGCAGAATAGCGGAATACTAAAAAACTGGAAGATAAAGCCTACTGTTTATTGGGAATCTTCAACATTTATCTTCCCCCTCATCTACGGCGAGGGAGATCACGCGTTTAAGCGACTGCAAGAGGAAATTGCAAAGTGCTCTGGTAAGTCAGATCCTGTGGGTCAGATGAATATGTGATAAGTCTGATGGTGATAGGGTCATTAAAATCTGCTGTCCACACCCACTGGACCGTGACACGGCCTCCCAACCCCTTTTTTACTGGACGCGAAGACATTCTCCAAGAGCTGGAAAACATGATCGATGAAATGCACATCGGCTAGGAAAGCTGCGCTCGTCGACATTGTCAAAGACGAATAAGTTCTTGCAGAGCTGTTCGAAATCGCTTTTTGTTCCTGCAGGGAAACAATTGACCAAACATTAACCCTAAAAATCCTATCATCATTTGTGCTTCCTCCTTACTATCCGAGACGGCTGATACCACCAAGCGTTTCCCAACCTTGTACAGAGGGTGGCCATACACCGTCATCCTTAGCGTCCCAGGACTTGTGATACACCTGGTTATCTGTCCCAAGTCCGGAAAGGTCCAGTCTGCTGGGACCCCAAGAGACGGCTGTAGGGGGGGGTTTAAAGGCTCCGCCGAGCGCTTCCCAACCTCGTGCGGAGGGTCGCCATACACTGCCATCCTTGGCATCCCAGAACTTGTGATACACCTGGGTATCCTTCCCGAGTCCGAACAGACCCAGCCTATTGAAACTCTAGGAGACAACCGACCCAGCAGATATTGTGCTAAACAAGGTTGAAACTTTTCTCTCAGCTCTTACCATTTCTCTCAGTGCCTGAAGTGCTCCATCACCATCCCTAATGCTCTCGATATTTGGCCAAGCAGCCATCTCACGAAGTATAAGATGGCCATGAGGGCCTCCTGATCCCAAGGTTCCTGACACATGGGTACCACTCTCGTACTCGGCAATTGCGGTTAGAAGCCATCGAATCTGGGTGCTGATCGGAGTAGCCATGTTTTCGTTTCCGACGTTGTCAGGGTCAGGAATGTATTCTTCGAGTTCGGTGATATTAACGTGCATCCATATCGCATCGTACTGGTGCCGAGGTGCCCCAGTCGGACGATGCTTGGTCTGTCTGAACCCCGTACACTGGATCTTATCGATGTAGGCAGCTCGATACAATTGGCCTTCATGGACAACGGTGATGCCGTCCTCGACTCTAGCAAAGTACACCTGGCCTTTTGCTACCAGTCTCGCAACCAGGCTACCACGTAGAGCGACTATTGCGTCAAGACATACTTGTTCGATCCCAACAGAGACGTATTCATGGTCCCAGAAAAAGTCGATTGCTGCTGTGGTGATAGTTGGAGCCATGTTGATATATGAACGTGGCCAGTACAAACGAGGGAAACGAGAAGAAGTTGAGGTGGTCAGCGTTGAATATCCTGGTGCATATAAACATTGGAAATATTTTCAAATGAATCACACAAAAGCCAGGCTCATCAAGCCGAAAAGGAGAGGAGAACGCAGTTGCGGCCTCATTACTGGAGCTCTGACCTCTCCTTAGTTGTGTTCAATACCACTCATGACAACATCACTGTTAGCCAAGAGGCACAATCACAGTTGAGCTGAGGGGTAAGTGCAGTCTGTAGCTGAGAAAAAATTGGCAGTTTCTCTTTTGGCGAGTGACTGCTCCTTGCTGGATGTTGGCCCAAGGACGTTTTGTCGGCTAGCTCCAAGGCGTGATGCGGACGAAGATGTTTTGCTAACGTCTATACCTTTCTATACCAATAAAAGTCTTTCGAGATCACAAAGGGTAATTGCCTAGGCTTGGCGAAGAGTCTGGCCTTCGAACACACGAGATTCATACATTTAGCGCTCGAAGCTTGCAACCTTCAAAACATGATGGCCAGAGTAAATGCCTTGTCCGCTTAAAACTAATCCTAAGGCGCCGAAGTCGAGGCTTTGGCCGTAGAAAACTGGTGTCGAACCCAGAGGCTCCATAGAAAGCAAGAAAGTGAATTCCAGCTAGCCCACAGTTATGCTTCGTTGCACAGCGCCCTCGCCCTTACCACACGGCCATCCATTTGCACGACAGTACCACTTCCATATGCGGAAAAAGCCCCACAGCGAAAACTCGAGGGTCGGCTTGAGTCAAGTGTTGAGACCGTTCGACCGCGGTATTGCGCTCTTAGAACGGGAATCAGCCGGGTCACGGTGGGTGGGAAGGGTGGATGTTGGCGTCGGGAGATGTGTGAAAATTTTAAGGGACTCTCGAGAAGCAACGTAGGTAGAGACTTACTATCGATCCCCTTACCAAGCTGGCGTCTAATCGCGTGGATCGACGTGCTACAAAGGTAGCCGGCGTTGATTAGCGTGCTTCTCAAAATGCCGAGAAATGCGGCTTTAGTCATGGGCTCGTCAGTCACACCGCCGGTTTGGGTGTATTTTCGCAGAACAGGTCGGTCTAGGGCGGAGTGCTTAAATCGGAGAAAGCTCCTCCTAGCCTGCGGGGATGACCTGCTACATAGCGGATATTGACGATAGTATCGTACCTAAATAGGGCGCCATCGGCGAGAGCCATGACCAGGAAGAACCCGGCATCGTTGTAGAATAGCCTTTTGTGCTCTTTGGCCGCCGCCCCGAAGCTAGAATGGACAGTCTCCATCAGTGCCTGTGCGAAGAATCAGGCAACGAGAGCATTAGGCAAGGGATTACCTACGTGACATTGTCGGGATCACGGTTGTTTTTCACCTAGCGTTGGTCGATTTTGTACACGAGTCTCCAGCCACGACCGTCGACGCTGTCGTTGTCGTTGTCGCGTTGCAAGACAAGCTCGACATCCTGGTGAAGTTAGAAATCAACCATCCCGGCGGGATTCACCCTTCACGAACCTTGTACTGCAAACCGTCTGTGAAAAACGCGTTGATGCGGGTTCCGGTCCAGCAGTAGACGTGGATGAGAAACATGGCCTGCACGCGGTGCCGCTCATGGATGAAGATCAGGTCGTCATACGTCCACAATGCCAGGAGGACCCGAGTGAGATCCCGAACGGTGAAATTGTGCTTCGGTCGGTGCTTGTTGACGACGATCCCTTCGAGGGTCAAAGTGCGTCGTACCCACTGAAGACGTCAGCCTCTGTTGCTCTGGGAAGACCGGGCTCGGCTGCGTGGGAGGGATCCTCATCATACTTAATATACCTCGCTCCTGTCTTCGGCCATGGTCTTGGTACTGCTGACACGAGTAAAGCCAGCGAAGAACCACTCCCCCACAGTACAAATGGCATCGTCGGTCGGTACTTTCTTGTCGAGCTGAGGGTGGCTCGTTACAATATAGAATCGTAGAAAGTGTTTCACGGTCACCAGGTCGGGCGCAATAACGCCCTTACCCAGGTACTGGCTGCGGATCCTGTCAGGAGAGACCCACAGCCCTTGGGGAGCGCCCTAAAAGACTAGAATACTGGCACAATATGCCGAGTAATGCTGGATCTCTTAGTAATATGCTTGTTATCCCTAACAGATCCCGTCTAGCGGAGGAAGACCTCTTTGTGCGTGGTCTTCCCTTACTGTTCCTAGGCACCATCTAGAACTTAATGTCAGGAGCCGTCCTCTATAATTAGAGGAGATACGGTCGATAGATCCTTACTAGACGTAACGGCGCAGCGTTCGATCGTAATCCTTCTTTATCTTAGAGATATACTTCTAACCGCCGCGAACCTCGTTAACTTCGGTGTATACCCCCTAATTAATATCCGTTTACCCTTACTCGAGCCTATAGGTCGTCCGTGGTAGCGATCCGCTTACTTATAATATAATAGGGGTAGAATGAAGGGTCGGGGACCTCGAAGGTACTGGCGATAGAGAAACGTTGACGGGAGGACCGGCGGTAGCTGAAGATGGCGATGCTTAAAAGAGAATTTCACAACCCGCGGGCTGGGAGTCGGACTCAACTCTATTTTGTACTTTATGGAGGGGAGAAAGGGGACCTTAAGGCGCATTTTAGAGGGAGGACCTAAATCTATAGGGAGGACCTAAAACCGGACCATATCGACCGCCCGCTAATTTTAGACCCTGGTCGAGTAGAGGGTGTAGAGACAGGACTGTAGAAGGAACGGGCCCGTTGAAGACGACGGTGAGGGAAGGGTGAGTGCGAGGTGGGTGGAAGGTGAGAAGAGGGTGAGTAACGAGGTGCGCAGTTATAAAAGCGGCGTGGTCTGGGTGGGTCCCAAAGGGTTTTCACAACGCTTTCTGCGCTCGTCAATGGTTTGGCGATTCGGGTCACGGGTCACGGGTCGCGGTCACGGGTCGCGGTCACGGGTCGCGGTCACGGGTCGCGGTCACGGGTCGCAGGTCACGGGTCTCCCTCTATCATAGCTGCCAGCGTCATGAAATGTCCACCACGTCCAGCAACACGCGCAGATGATGCGAATCTGACCCCTCTTCTACCTGGATGGCGGCTGGAGATGGCTCACCTGAGCCAGGCGATAACGGTGTCCCACAGGAACGCCCCAGATACCCTCCGAACCCCACGAACCCCGACTCCTCCGCAGACGAATCCGAGGAGGATGATGAGGAAGAGGAGGAAGAAGAACCGCGATTGAAGTATGCCACTTTGACGAGGAATGTGGCCCCTATATATCGCAATGGAGATGCTACAAGTACCTTTCTCGTGGCCGGGGATAAAATGGCAAGTTGAGCACGTTACAACCTCGGTCGCGGGGACCGCATGCTGATACTTCTCCCTCAGATCGTTGGAACCCATAACGGAAGCATCGTAGGACAGCCTTCTCCTCGGTGAACCGCCTGCTCACATGAATAGCACGTCTTCTCACTGCCGTCCTTCACTCCGCTGCGAATATACCGCGTCCACACCGCCACCGTCTCCGCCATCTCGATATCCCCATACGTCGTTTCCCTTCCTTCCTTCCGCTCGGAGCCTGTGAAGAAGTCCACGGCCGACCCCGTCCCAAACAAAGATTCCTCGCCGGCTGCCTCCCCGACGTCAAAGGGAAAGCAGCAGCTACCCCCAGTACCGAATATCCCCTCCAACCAGATCTACATAGCTTCATCCTCGATAGATGGCAATGTTTGTATTGCATCGTTGGTCGACCCTCGAGACATTCAGCTCCGCAACTTCGGAAGACCCGTGCAGGCTGTGGCCCTTTCAACGGACTACCGGTCAGATAGGAACTACTTGTCGGGAGGTCAAGCGGGGAGCCTCGTGTTGACCACGGGTGGCCAGGCCGGGAAGAGTGCAAACGCAACTACGACGGGAGCCGCCGCCGCTGCTTCTGGCTGGCTAGGATCATTGGGCCTGGGGGCAAATACAGGAACAGACAAGGTGCTCCACAGTGGCGAAGGTATCATCGGCACGATCAAGTGGTCCCTGTCTGGAAAGTACGTCCTGTGGGTCAATGAACAAGGCATTAAAATCATGCGGTCAAGCGTGAAGCTGGAAAGCGGCGAGTCTGGCCTAGAATGGAAACGGATGAGCCATATTGATCGACCCAACCGGCCTGGCTGGGAAGATATGGCGGGTGTATGGAAAGCCCGTGCAGAATGGATTGACCGAGATAACCTTGAAGCTGAGGACGATTCGCCCATAACTGTTGTGGTACCACCGCATGCGAATGGTGCCTCTCCAAAACCGGGACATAAAAAGGCCAAAGTGGAGGAAATATTGGTCGGCTGGGGAGATTCAGCATGGATAATCAAGGTCTATCCGGGATCTATCGAAAGTGGAAGCGAGAACAAGATTGGTCGCGCAGAGGTCGCGACGATGTGAGCCCAAAATGAAGTCCCCAAACAGGCCCACACTGACCCCCTGTCTAGTATACGATTTGATGACTGTACAATATCTGGAATTTCGCTATATACCCCGAGGCTGCTTTTGGTACTTGCATACATGGAGAAGAAAGGGGGTCAATCAACACCGCAAACCAGCGAAGGAGGCAAACGAGGTCGAAGATCACGACGCAACGCATTAGAACCGGAGTTACGTTTGGTGGACATTAATACAAATGAAGAGATCGACACCGACACCCTTACGGTGAGCAGATTCGAATCTCTCTCTGCTTCAGACTACCACCTAGGCATCCTGCCTCCTGTTCGAGTACCCGCTGCTCTCATGCAGAGAGGCTACCTCAGCACACTTGGCACCGGCATGGGCACAGTGGGGACTAGTTTGTACACCGGAGTCGAAACTGTTGGCCAAGGAGTATGGGATGCCACCATGTACGGACCACGGATGCTTGGTGCGAATCGGATCTTCAGCGGTGCCGAGAGCATCAGGAGTGGAATCAGCGGCCCTGAACGAACCGGAAGCACCAGAGAACGAAACCATCTGACCGGTTGGATTCCTGGATTTGGATCCAGCGAAATCAATCCACGCGAAGACGTCAACAGCGTGGCTACCGCGCAAAGCATGAAGGTCTTCATCTTCAGCCCCTATGATTGCATCGTCGCCATCCGGCGCAATCTGAACGACCGTATGCAATGGCTAATCAGCATGAAGCGCTATCAGCAAGCCTGGCAACTAGTCGACGAGCATCCCGAAGCTGGCAGCACAGTCTCTGAACCGTCTGAAGCATCTACGCCTCCTACTCCGTCAAAAACAAGTTCTCTGGCAAAGTCTGGCTCGGGGGCCCCGGCAAGCTCGAGCCAGGCCCGCCAATTAGCAACACTGGCGGAATTCTTTGCCGACAACTTGTCAATCACCAGCTCAGCTCAAGTCAAATCCAAGAACAAATTCTCAGGAGCTGAAAAGGAAAAGCGACGGATCGGCGAACTCTGGCTGAAGCAGCTGGTCGATGCCAGAAATTGGACAGAGGCCGGCGAGGTTGCTGCAAAAGTGCTGAATACCACGACGAGATGGGAGTACTGGATCTGGCTTTTTGTCAAGAGTAAAAAGTTCGACGAGATCTCGCCTCACGTGCCGACACTGGAACTGACTCCGCCACTACCTTCGTCAATATTCGAGATAATCCTCGGTCACTATCTGGAGACAGACCGGCTGCGGTTCAAGGACTTGCTTGATCAGTGGCCTTCGGACCTGTTCGACATTAGCAGCATCACAACTGCCATCGAGGAACAATTCCGAGCAGGCAATGTCTCGAAAGGATCGGAAGATTGGAGAATTTTGCAGGAGAGCCTCGCAAAGCTGTTTTTGGCCGATGGTCGTTATAATGAAGCCCTCAAGTGCTACATCCATCTCCAGGATGCAGACACAGCCATGTCGTTGATCAAGGAACATCACTTGATCGATGCCGTCGCGGACGATATCCCTAATTTCGTTATGCTTCGAGTTTCGCTCAGTATACTGAAGACTGCAACTCGCGACGAGCTTGGGGAGCTCGCGTCCGACCCCATCAAAATTCTGGTAGACGAAGCGACTCACGGCGTCGTGGAACCGGACGAGGTCGTCACACAACTCGACACCCCTACCTTAAAGCCATTCCTATATTTCTATCTTCGAGCCCTCTGGCGCGGCGAGGGAACGAAAGAAATCCCCTTGGGGCCTCGTGTCGGTCACTCGGCCGTTGTGATGTCCCTTGCCGCTGACACGGGCAAACAACTCGTGGAACAATTCGCCGACACTGCCGTCGAGCTTTTCGCCGAATACGACCGCGAACTCTTGATGGAATTCCTCCAAGCCTCGACGGCATACACGTTCGAGAAGGCGGTCAAACTCTGCGAGAAGAAGCATTATGTCGAGGAGCTGGTATACCTGTTGAGCAAGACGGGGCAGATGAAGAAGGCGCTGTTCCTGATCATCGACGAGCTCCAGGACGTCTCGAAAGCCATCGCATTTGCAAAGGAACAGGATGACAAAGGCCTTTGGGATGATCTGCTAGAGTACAGCATGTCCCGACCTCGGTTCATCTCGGGCCTGTTGGCCGAAGTGGGCACGGCGATCGATCCCATCACGCTGGTCAAGCGGATCCCATCCGGACTCGAGGTCGAGGGGTTGAAGGACGGTTTGAAGAAAATGATCCGCGAGTACGACCTGCAGGACAGCATCAGCTCGGGCGTGGCGCGCGTCTTGAGCTCCGAAGTCGCCGTCGGGACAGATCGACTCCGCCGGGGCAGGAGGAAAGGCATCAAATTCGACATGCCCTCGACGACAACGACAACGACCACGGGGCCACCTGTCTCTCGCAAAAAGGCACATTCTGACGACGGCGAGAGAGCACAAGATCACCACCACCAAAACCATCACCATCACCAGAGCCGCGAAAAACCGAAACCCTCACCGTTTGCCGACGACACGGAAAAGATCGAAAACGGAGAAATCCAAGAAGATGACCCCCAACCCACTCCTGGCCGCTGCGTCTCCTGCCACCGCGCCTTCCTCCAGGGCGAGACAGAAACCCTCGTGGCCTTTGCTTGCGGTCATGTATACCATATCTCGCATCTCCTGCACGGACCAGATGCTGAGGGCGACGAGTCGCTCCTCCCACGCACTGCGACGCAGAGACGGCTCGACGATGAGGACGGTGGCGACGACGGCGTCGACGAAAATAGGTTCTCGAGGTCTGTCGGGCCCAAGGTCACGAATGCCCGCTTACTTAGGGACAAGATCATGGCTGTCGGCGGGTGTGGGATCTGTAAAGGCGAGAGAGAGCGTGTCGACCTTGTAGGCGGTGGATGACGAGGATGAGGACAGGGTGAGGAATTTTGGAAGTATTCTTGGAGACTATTGTCCCGACCTGACTACGGCACAAGTAAATGAATGATGTGCCTTGGATGCAGAGCTTGAGAAGGCAGAAAGAGAATAGCGAGAAGAAAGAAGAGAGCACGTAGGGATGGTTGGCAATGAATACCATTTTCATGCCCAAGTGTTTTCACACGAGGCCTTTGCAAATACAGATCCAGGTCTCCTCTTTGCCACAAAGATCCCTCCTCGTCGGCGCTTTGAACCAAGTCCCCCTGAACCAGCTGATGCAGTCATTCTTCGCACGCAATTGCTGCTCTTCACATAGAGCCTGTCCACTCCTTTGTCATGCCTGGCATGACTACCTGCTCGTGCTGTCTCTGACCGTAACCCGAGCACCACCCATCGAGAGGAATACCTCGAATATCCATTCCACCAAAGGCACAGCCTGAATATCCATCACTGATGATGGAAAAGAAACGTTCTTGGTGGGGGGCTCAATGTCGCAGTGAGCTTTTAATTCTGATAGGGTGCAAAGTTGAAGAGAATCTACTGGTTTTTTTGCTCGTTTTTCGGGCCTTTTTTGTCACAGCTTACACCCTGTAAAGCACAAGAAGAGAAAAGAGAGGAAAAGGAAAGACCATGACAGATCATCGATCGTCATTTTCGGGACGTCGTCCTTGATGCCGATGGGTGAAAAAAGCGACCGTCTGAAGTGGGCCTTGGTCGAGGACAGTGGCAGGAAACCGTAATCTGACAATGTAACGCACTGAGAAAGGAGAAAGCTAATGTTGTTGGTTGACGATGGATGGAGTTGGTCGGAGAAGATGGATGAATCGAGACGTGTCGTTCATGTCTGTCGACTTTGTCAATTTTGACTCGGGGTTTCTTGTCGTCCATCTATGGATTGATGTTCCACCAACCATCATCGTTGGTAGCAAAGGTCCACAATGCGCCACGGGCTGTATTTTCGGCATTGTCAGCGGTGTTGCTCACTCTGACGCTAGTTTCATGGTCTTTGAAATAACGCGTGATCGTCTCCTGCACATAGGGGGAGTGGCTGCCAGATCCGGTCAGGATGATCTCCGGCTGTTTGACGTACTTGATCTGGCGCTCGTTGAATTTTCGGATATGAGTTTCAGCCAGATTGATGATGTCTTCCAGCCAGTCATCAAATATGATTTCCAGGGGTCGTCGGTTCAGAATCACCTTCCCTTGATCCGTGCCGGCGAAATAACGCAGAGGCACACCTTGTGGGACGGAAATGGTGACTTTGGCCTCGCCAAAGGGATCTGCAGCGCTGGCGAGATCACTGAATAGAGCTTGAAATAACTTGTCAGAGTTCATGTTTGTTTCAAGGATGGCGGGCTCCAAGAAAGGTCCCAGCACTTTGCGAAGATGCCATTGAAATTGCTTTCTGAGAGAGACGTAGCCTTGTTCCGACCATGAGGCAAGTGGTTCTTCGTGGAACTTGATAAATTTCTTGGTGGAACCGATCCAGAAAGTGCATGCAGTGGTGTGGGCCTCATTGATGTCGATGATCAACACTGAGTTGCCATCATGGCGACGAAAGATGTCTCCTCGAGTGACGCCTTCATTGTTCAGGCTCACTTCTTGATCCAGGGCATCGGCGATGCAGGCGATACCAAGCGCTCTGGGCCCATGGACAAGGACGGCGCTTTTCGGGAATCCCACCTTCCATAAACCTTCGAGACCAGTTGTATCCATGCTTCCACCACCGCTGTACATCAAACGATCAACCACTGCGATTTCCGCTTTGTCATGAAAGATCTGTTCAACCACCTCGACTGGCAACCCTTCTCTCTCCATGAAATCTTTCTTTGTCGCTTGAAGGAGATGACGGCGGTATTGTGCCACGAAGTCATCGGGACGCTTGAGGGTGCAGGCACGTTCATCTTGGTGAAGCACGTCGACGACATTAATATCTCTGATGGGTAGAGAGTGGAAATTTGGAGGAGGGGCTAAGATTTGGTTGAATATTCCAACGCTGGCGCAACGTCTGTCCAAGGCCTTCGCCTGTGCTTCTTTTTCTGCGTCGTTACCAAAGACTACAGAAATCACTCTCTGGTGAATTGCTCTCATCCTCCACAGCGTCTCACTCTCCATGGGTGCACTGAACTTCCACTCGACACCAGTGGACCAGGGACCAGGGTGGTCAGGAGTGTTGGAGTTTGTCGGGGCATAGACGACAGTGGCCGTAGTGTCGAAAACCATGCTAATCCTTAGTCGCGCTGTAGGGTCTTTGAGGAATTTCTGCCAGTGCGGATCGATGGGTGGAGATGGCTCTGGGCATTTCTTGGAACGAGAGCGGGTAGGCTTAGTACGCTTTGCAGCTGGTGCCTGCTTTTCTTTAGCGATGTTGCGACGCTTCATTTTGCGACGGTCCAGAGGCGGATTTGGCTTCGAGTTTTTCAAAACCGAGACGGAGAGAGGAGTAGGAAAGGCTGAGATATGTTGTGACCTTATGGGCTGGTGCAGATCGTCGTCGTAACAAGGGCGATGGGTAAGAGATCGTGGGTCGGTCCACAAGCGCAGCTTGGATTATGGAAGAGACTGCGCAATGACAAGAAAAATGCGTTGAGCAAAATTCATGGTCGCTGCTGTGCGAAGATACAATATCAGCCATAAACAGAAGGCGGTGTCGGCGTGGCTTAGAGGGCAAATTGCTTTGTACCGGCACAAATGCTTCACGAACAAGGCGGGGGGGCTTGAGCTGATTTGATCCGAGAGACGGCCTTAAGCAGGAGGTGCACTCCTTTGATAATGACGACCAGAGTGTGTAAGAGCGGAACCAAGGCAGACCTTGCAGATTTCATACTCGAAAGTCTCCCTTTCCGATCTCGATCTTGGTTCTCTACTCTTCGGCGAGGAAGCGATGCTAATACGACAGCCGGAGTTAAGAGAACCTTGATTGTTGTGCATTACTGAAGCTTGGACAATACCCAGCCAGGCTAGAGTGCAGGAGCTCAAGCAGGGTGTCGTCCATTCAGCCTTGGGCATTTGCTTTCCGTTCCGCCATGAACACCCTGACCGGTTCGATACGATCGACAAAAAACATGCGTTTCCTGTCGTTCTTCCACACTAGGACACCAATTTCATCCGCATAGCGACAGGGTGCTTCGTAGTCTGCATGGTTTAAAAAATCTTTGAGCAGAAACCCATAAGTTGTCGTCATTCTATCACGCTCCAACTGCCAGAGAGAAATTTGATCGAGGATTGTCGCGGGGAGAATCGGCACCACCCGTCCTGGCTCGGTGTCGCGGGCCTGGATCTGCGCTTGTTCGGCTTGGGCGTGTCGGCGCATCTGTGGGTGTGCATGCGATGTGAGATAGGAAATTATTTGCTCAGCTGTGATGCCGGCCTGCACGGCCCGTTGCACACTTGATTTGCTCATTTTGCCTGTGACTAGGTTGGCATGGCGCGAGCGAAGGTTGACGAATAAGGAGAGGAGAGCGATTTGAAGTGGTGATGATGTGTAAGCATAAACTCGGTAATTTGTCTCGACTATGACGAAGCCTGAGGCTGAACCAGAAGACGAAGACGAGAGGGAGGAACCGATAGTGGTGTTTGTGGCAGAGAGGGCTGAATTTGAGTCAGATGTTAATGTCGTGGCCAGCCGTGTCGGGTAGAAGTAGTCAACGGGGGTTTTGTCGTCGAGCATGGGTTGGTAGACGATTCCCAACGAGACTAGGTCTGAGAGAGAGCGTAGTTGTGTCTCATCCAGGGTTGCTGTAGAGTATGCCAGACCTAGCTCGAGGGATGAAACGAGGAATAAAAACGACAAGACATCGACTTTGTCCATCTCAAACACTTCTGCATTATCGACGTAGAGAAATAGAAGCGCCCATATCTGCGTGTTGATGTCCTTCAGCACAAAGGCGAAGCCCTCCTTGGTGATCTTTGCATTTTGCCCGCGGCTGTAGGTTCCCGAGACTTCGATGAGATGACCTGCTTTGAGTAGTTCAATGACCCCTGAAGAGGGCTGGAGCGCTGCCTGGTCGCCTTCAAGTGGTGTAGCTGATGAGCCCACCATATATCCCAAGATCCCTTCCCATCGTTGTCGAGAATAATCGTCGAGCTGCGAGATCGTTATCCTCCGGCTCTCGGGGACATTCGCCAGCTGGCCGAAGGACTTGTTGTCACCTGCTCCGGTCAGTGCTCGCCGGAGAGATTTTGCAAAATCTGGAGTAAGGGCATAAGCTCTGGACGAGTTGAATGTCACGTCTCGAAAGATGTGATAGCGGTGGAGCAGGTCGACGGCGTATTCACGTTCTCCGCGGCTAGTGTCCTTGACATAGAGTTCAAGCTGTTTGATGGGCAGAGGTCGAGGGATGTAGAGCAGCATCATGACAAAGGTCTTGGCCAAGCTAGAAAGCCGCTTCCTGAAGATGGCCAGTGCTGATGAAGGGCTCCTGTACAACCGGTAGAACTGGGTGCCCGGCAGGGTTTCCAGGTACTCCCATGACTGGAGGGTGCTGTCGGCCATGTTGAACCGAGGGAGTGAGGCAGGATGACAATTGGAGCCTCATTTGTTTGTAACCAGTATCATCTATCGATCATGTTGATGTGAGTGGTGATGAGGTGTTTGGAACCAGGGATCATGACAGGCAGACACTGAAGTCGAGAAATGCGTAGAAAATCAATTTGGGGCTAGGCCAATCTACGTTACAGACATGCCGCTATAGACGCTCCTTCCCTGGTCTAGCCTATCTTGGTCAAGATGTGCTACTTATTGTCACTAGTAGTACTACGTGGTGTACGTGCTAGTAATAGACATGCGGCCAAGACATGCCGGCCGCCTTCAAGTTGGTCGTGAAGCCCCACGCGCCACTAATATTAACGTGGCAAGTGGTAAGGTTAAAGGGGCTGCCGCTTGGAGCGCCCTGGGCTACCAGCCACCAGAGACCGAAACGCCGTTGACATGATCGCAGCCTCAATGCCATCTCATACTCGTCCTCCTGAAATATCCGTTGTCCTTATGCTGCCGGTAGCGCCGCTGCCTAGAGAATATCATGCAGATTTTGGAGCGGTCATCCCAGAAAAACGACCTTCTTCGAAACCCGAGTTAAGATTTGAACATCGGCACAAGTTGGAGTGAGTCATTCCCAGCTAGTTACGGACTTGCACTTACATTCGTACTTAGTCAACTTCGTTCGTTTACGTGCTCAAGCTACTCTCCACTCCGTGAACCGTCTTCGTCCCCGGCTCCATCCTCAGGAGCAAATCCAAGTGCCAATCCAACATTCCAATGTACCCCTTGAGCTGTTCTTCTTGATATTCTCAGTCCTACATATTAGGCCGCCTGAGATTTCACATAGTTGATGATAACCGGGACATCTTCGATCACTGGCGAGCCTGTAGGAGTCCACCCCAACCGCTCCCTCGTCTTCGCGCTCGAGGCCACGTTGTCGGCGGTGACAGGCAACTGAAACCAGCCGAAATGATCCGCTACTTTCTCCGGTGGGATGCTGACGGCGGGGACATTCAGCAGCTTTCCAACCTCGGTCGCGATGTCCTTCAGCGGCACACCCTCCTCAGCCACCGCATGGAAGACGGACCCAGGCTTCGCATTTTCCACAGCGAGGCGGTACAGCTTCGCGGCATCGTCACGGTGGCCGGCGCACCAGCGATTTTGGCCGTCGCCGACGTACGCCGAGACACCCTTCTGCAGCGCGACGGTGATGAAATGGCCCATAAAGCCCGAACTTCCAGGGCCGTGCGTCGTGGGCGGCAGGCGTACGACGCTGGCACGAACGCCCAGCTTGGCGAAGTCGAGACACACCTGCTCTGAGGCGCCGCGGGCCGCGGCCATCGGGTTGATCATGTCGGGCTTGTCGTCCTCGTCACCCAACTTGTCGCGTGCCAGCATCATGGTGCCCGAGGTGATGACGAGGGCCTTGTCCGCAGTCAGGACGGAGCCCATGGCCCTGATGGCGGCTCGGTCCGTGGCGCAGGAGCCCATGAAGTCCGCGAAGTTATGGACAAAGGCTAGGTGGATCACGGCATCACATTCAGAGGCGCCCTTTTTGAGGGTCTCTAGATCCTCGAGGGTGCCGTGTAGAGTCTCGGCGCCTTGGCTCTTCAGCTGCTCGGCTCCTTTGTCGCTGCGGGTGAGGCCGAGGACTTTGTGTCCTGCGGAGAGTAATTCTTTGACAACGGCAGAACCGACGAAGCCTGTCGAACCTGTAACGAAGACGCGCATGGTGAAGGCTGGGGATGGTAGAACAAGGGAGAAATTGGTTCCTTTCCGTATCAGGATCTTAGTTGAGGTTGGGATGAGACGTTCTAGTCTTGTTCCCTCTACGGCAGACTTACTGATGATTTATATATTTTGTCGCTTGCACTCAGCCTGCATGCAATTTACAAGGAAATTCAATGGAAAACGTCTGCAAGGACTTCCAACGTCACTAGTGGAGCCACTGTCAACCAATCATCATAGTCCAATGCCGAGTATAGGTAAAGCGTAGGCTGCAATGGGCGCACAACAGGCCAACTGAATCGGCTAGCGTCTAGATCGGAGTTAGTGATTCACCGCAACAAACGGAGATAGGGACCTAGGCATCTTCACGACATTACTCATGCATCCTCATGTTGACAGCGAAGTGAACCTAACGGCCAACCAGCCTCCCTCGACTGGACCTGTTCATTTGTCTTGTAGACAAATCAATCATGAACTTAGGTTCCTCGCGCAATCGCAAGCGTAACTCGCGATTCGGTTGTCGAAACTGCAAACTAAGGAAATTGAAGGTAAGTGAGGCTGTTTCCACCCCCCTTATGCCTTACTGTTAGGCTGATTGAAGAAACCTTGACTCCATAGTGTGACGAGACGAGACCAAACTGTATGAAATGTCAGACCTATGGGGTCCTCTGCAACTTCGGGTTTAATGTACCCGATCTCCAGCCGCTCTCTGAGAATCGAGCGAAGTCAGAAATAGCAAAGCGGTCTCAGTTTCCATCGCCGCGGTCATCTATTGGCAACTCCATATGGACTGACGACGGATCAAATTTCTTCATGCTTAATCTGCAAGACCAAGAGCTCTTCAACCGTTTTCGATACCGGACTTTATACTCTCTCGGAGGTTCTGAAATGGTAGATATCTACGAAAATCATATGTTACAGGTCTCTTTTACTGTAAGTTCAATAAATCGATAGATACCGTCCACTTTCAAGACACATTCAAAACAACCGTTGACTTTTACTGACCCACGTTCATAGTGTCCATTCCTGATGCACGGTACGTTAGCAGTGACAGCTGTGCATGATCGCCATCTTGGCTTAACGCCGAGTCATCGTCGCTCTTTAAGGGAGTCTTATCACTGGTCTCAGTGCACAATTTTGTTCAACAAGTGGCTGAACCATCCTATCAAGGAAGAACGCAAGGACCCTCTCTGGGCCACGGCCGGCACTCTTGCTATCTTGACCTTCTCATCCATCAATGCTCGTTCTCCAGAGGAATCATGGCCCCTCAGAGCGCCCGACTCCTCCGATCTAGAGTGGCTACGGCTAGGTGCCGGCAAGATGGCACTGTGGCATCTGGTGGATCCTTTGCGGCCAGAAAGTGTGTTCCGCATCATGTCCGAGACCTTCGCGACTATGCGTCGACCTTTGCCTGCGAAAGGCACTGATGGCGCATCGGTCAAGTTGGTACAGCTGTGCGGGATTGATAAGTCATCAACACGAGAGAGCAACCCTTACTTCACGGTGGTGCACAGCCTCTCTCGACTTTTAGAGATACCCAAGGGCGAGCCATTGCACAGCAGAGTCCTGATGGTCTCAGGCCACATGCATCACGAGTTTAAAGCCTGTTTAGAGAAAAAGGATCCTGTGGCACTTCTTTTATTAGGCTTGTGGTACACAAGAGCCCGGGGGAGTAAATGGTGGATTGACCTTCGCGCTGAATACGAACTTCCGGCGATCGTCGCATACTTGCAACGATACCATAGGGACAACAGCGCCATTCAGGCACTGATACCGTGGGATGACACATTGGACCTCTTGTAATATATTTCTATAAACGAAAACAGAACACAACCCTAAAGACTGCTGTTGTTATTAATGATACTTTTGACGATAGTTTTGCCCCCCAGGCTGGATGAAAAGTCTCTATGTTGATCACCACCTTCTGGGTCGAAAGAACCAGCGCCAAAGATCTGGCTCCTTAACGGCAACAAACAATTTAGTTGGACCGGTTGGCTGGATCATATGAGATGGTCAAAGCGGGTTGCTGTTGGATCGGAGGCGACGCAATGCGCGAAATTTCCGCATACAGGTTAGACACGTCGACGAGGGCAACTTGCGATCAGCGAGATAGTGAGAATGAAAGCGCGATGGCTTTCTCTCAGTAACAGTCCCCGTTCTTGCTTGGACCGGAACCACGGCACAATGTGGGTGAGTAGAATAGACTCTTCATATTGACGCCAGGACATGGGGACTGTTTTGGGACAATATATCATGCTGCTCTAATGTGCCTTGTCCGGTCGGCTTTCAGCTGCTTCAATGCGCGCAACAACGGGCTTTCCGTGGAGACAGAGACAGAGAGGGGTTGGTGGTTCGGAATCAACAGACACGTTCTTCAATCGTGCGAAGTTTGATCATTGTCAACATGTTATCCCATTTCTTCATCTCTCCACGACACATGCTGCCGGGACTAAGTCGGATTCAACTCCTGTAACGTCTCCCTTACCGCGCCCAAGTCTGCATTCCCTTTCATCTCGGCGTATATTGCCGCAACCAAGCTGCTGTCAATTTTGGGGAACTCCTTTTCTAACTGCGCCTGGATCTTGTCATCCTCGCTCTGCGGCGCATGTGCCTCGTATGCCTGCATGTGCTCGACTTGTTCCGCCAGATCCCCCTGCTGTGCCAGATACTGTTCGGTGTCGGAGCGACGGACACCCTGCGAGGGGGCAGGTGGCTGCTGTTGGTGGGGTTGGGACTGGGGCTGCGAAGGATAGGTTGGATCTGACGCGGAGTTTGAGGATCGGGCGTCAGCCCAGGGATTGTTCGAGGTCATGGTCGGAAGGGGTTGTTTGTTTGACTGAGGCAGTATTTGCTGGACACGTCCGACCCTGCCGTCTGCGAGCTTAACCTTGATGCCTCGAGGATGGTCGTGGCGGGTGAGGAGTTGCGAAACGGTGCCTTGGACCTGGCGTCCGGTTCTTTGATCTGCTTTGAGCACGATGGAAACTGCAAGGCCCGGCTTGATCAAAGAGTACTTGGAGATGGGCATGGAATCAAGAAGGTTTATGTCTGTGTATCTCTTGGGGAGGTTGCGACAGGCTGCACAGTTCTTCACGACGTTCGGAACATCTGACCATCCGACGCGTGGAGAGGGATGACGTATTCATTGGCCACACAGCCACCATTTCCGGAAAGAATATCCCGCTGCTGTAGATAATAATCATTACCGTAGGTATGTACATACATGACTGTCCTCGGCTTATCAGTGCATGGTATTTTCCCTTCCATTATTACGTTTTAAACCAATTCCACCCGATTAAAGATCTGCGACTTGTTCCTATTGACGATTGCCTTATTGATGATTTGACACCTGCACCAAGATCTTCCCTCTTGCCCGGTGTGATTTGAGCTTTTCCACCGCCTTCGGAGCCTCCTCAAACGGGAAGACTTCATCGATGACAGCTTTAATTTTTTTGTCTTGGAGCCACTTACCCACCTGCACGCAGTCGTCGTACTGATCTTTCACCATCAGATTTTCGCTCTTTCTATGGCCGCGTCCAAGGAAGTTCGGCCAAAGAAGCCTTACGAGCCCCCGAAGTATCGTCTTGAGGTCGGGACTCCCTGCAACTTGAACGAAGGTCGCATTGGCCGTGGTGTACTGTGGCATTTTCCAGTAAAGGTCGTTGTTCCCCACATTGTCCACCACGAGGTCGAATTGTCGGCCACTCTCTTTCAAGGCAGAAATAACGTCGGTTTTCCGGTAGTCAATCACTTCGTCTGCTCCAAGGCTCTTGCAAAATTCGGCATTTCCGTCCGAGCAGCTCGTGACCACATGACAGCCTAGGACTTTCGCCATCTGGATCCCCCAGGCTCCGGTGCCCCCGCTGCCTCCGTTGATGAAAACACTGCTATCCTGGTGTACGTGCGGGGCGATGGATTGATAGGCAGTCAAGGCAGCAGTTCCGACGGAGGCCCCGTCTTGAAGGCTGACCCCGTCGGGCAGCGGCGCACACCCTGTCCTTGGAGCAACGGTATACTGGCCGAGGGTACCGAATTGCTTCGGACGGTCGAGCCTCCCAAACACGAGCTGGCTCGGGTTCAGAGCATCTTTCGACACTTTGCCGGAGTTCGGCCCGGTGGCAACAACCCTTCCTGAGAAGTCGATTCCCGGCGAAGCGGGCTTGGTCATCATTAATCGACTGACGATGGGACTTTCGGCAACTTTATAGTCGAGCGGATTCAGGCCCGAGTAGTAAACCTCCACAAGCACTTCGTCGGCTTTGAGCTTTGTGGAGGAGGTAGGCACATGTGCGTCTGTGTGTAGCGTCAGGCTTTTCTCCAGCCCACCCATTGCTGACGAGTAGAGCCATGCTTTCATCGAGGTTGGTAACAGTTCAGACATGGCGAGAATGTCGAGGAGTCGAAATAAGCCTGGTTGTAAGAAATTTGAGGTATGCGAGTAATTTTCGAGATCGGTAATTGCAGAACATGCTTAGGAGCCATCTGCAGGGCAAGTGGTTGGGTATTTAGTTTTCTGAAGAATCCCTTGGTCATGAGTCGAATTGGCATTGGCATCATGCCACTTTCAATCGTTCCGGGAACAGCAATGGATTGCCAAGCCACGTCAAACCGTACTCAGGTACTCTGCCGATTTCCCTCATACCGTTGCATTGGATGGTCTTGGTCTGGGCAATTGATTTCACATGATGGACGCTTGGAAGACCGCTTGGCATCAACCGTAGACGTGAAGGAAGCAGAGTTTGTCTTGGTCGTCAATTTACTTACTGGCTGTTGTCTGCAGTGATAACCACCGGCAGCGCTAACCACAGGCCAAGGCTAGGCACCAATTGAGCCATTTTAATATGGCTTTCCCAAACCGTAGTGGACTATTTCTGGTTGTTGAGATTCAGATCCTTGTTTGGCAAGCTCTGCAGAGTGGCAACAGCAGCAGTTCGCAATCGTCTCATAACCTATGACTCAACGCATAGGGTCTCAACTTTCACAACATGGAGTGAAAGAATACGAGTCTGGGTTCTGAAAACTAGCTATTGTCATTCAATTACCTGTGGTTCTTAAGGAAAGTATAGATGATACAGGTCGTAGTTTCAGCGGCGAAGAGGAACGAAAACAATAAGCCATTGTACTCAGCAATCAATCCCCTCCTCACAACAAGCCTATGATAGCAATGTGAAGTCGCATCTCAATGTCAAGGTGCCCTCATACCCCACACTTTGAAGGAGATCAATACCCCGACGACGGCTTGGATTCGTAGTTCTTGGACTCAGTGTAATGGCCGGAACCAGCACTCATGCACTGCGGTGCGACCATGGGTTCCGGGTAGCAACCACCGTTGTCGTAAAGTCCACAGTTCGCCATCGGGTCGTACGGGCAATTGCATGCCTCGCAGATGCTATCAAGCTGGGGACCATAGACGATGGTCCTGGGTGGCGAGCATCGGTAGCCGAAATATTCCATCAGAACGCCGGCGACGGCCGAGACGTCAGAGTTGGACACGCCAAAGCAGTTGGCGGCGGCACCGACTTGGGAAATGAAATACCCCACCTCTGAGGGATCGAGCGCCATGAACTTATGCACCCTCGCCATCGATGGGTCACCCATGTAGTGCGGGAAGCCCATCTGTCCGACACCCGAGCAGCCGAGGAGGACTCCGAAGAATTGATAGAGATGGGTCAGCAGCCCGCTGTGGTTCAAAAGTCAGTATAGGCAAAATCAAGTGATGCGGGCAGAGTGTTGAATAGGGGTGGCACTGTACAATTGGTTTGAGTTGGCACTGTCGGCCGGCATGTTTTGCATCAAGGGTGCAGCCCCTCCACCGTCCAGGAAGTTCACTGAACTTGGTTGGTTGTTGACATTGGTCGAGAGAAGACAGCCATTGAAGTATTTGAGCAGATTGACTTGCTCCCCGCCATAGTATGCCGGTGCTAGGATGCCGGGAAGCCCGCCGCCCACCGCGCAGGCGGAATAGTTCCCAATGACGACCGTGTTTACCAGTGCTGTGAGGAGTGCATACTGATTGGCAGCAGTGTCCTCCTTGAACAAGGCGGTCGTGTAGTAGTCACAGATGGAAGTGCTTGCCGGGCGGTTGGCCAGAACAGAGGCCGCAGTGCTGAAGGAGAGGATAAGACGTCTGAAATGCATGATTGGATCGTGTTGTGATGGTACTCAGCAATTCTCAGGCAGTTGTGTTAATTGAAAACACCGTGGTGGGCTCCTCGTAAACGATTCCCTCTTGTACTCAGCCAGACTTGCAACCGCTCCGGGAGAAACGGCATGTTCTCCTCTCTGTTTAAACCACGGCGTCCAACCCATCCGAGAGAAGCGGCCGATGTTGCTCCCTAACTCAACCACGACAGCGCAATGGGGCGCTAGAACTTTGGACTTGCCGTATGGACTTCCGTCCGTCTTCGAAGGGTCGATCAGCACATAGGTGAGCCTAGTAGAAACTGCACTAGATCCCAACATTTGCTCACAAGGAGGCAAATTCAGAGCAAAGGGATGTTTGCAAGGTTGATCGAAGTCATGCGCAACCAATCCCGAGACTGTCTATTTTTGAGACACGTCCCCTTTCGGAAAACTGTGCACTTCCTGGGATGAATGACAGCCTAGATGAAGTTAGAGGCAACAGGTCCAGACCGTGTAAGACAAATCAGCCACCAAGGCTCTCGAATACCCTCGCCGAAATCGTCATTGTCGATAGCCCTAGCGGTTCAGACGGGAGGGGTTGGTGCCCGGACAGGCCAGCACCCGGGGATCTGTCTAACTTAATCTCTTTTTGTCAAGCGTCATGCCAATTGCAACCAGCTTCATCCCGTCTTGGGGAACTGAGATTCGACAGTAATTAAAACGGAACACAATTCATAGGGTATCTAAAGCACACTATTGAGGTCAAGCCATATAGAAATCTTTACATCTCTGTTCGACTGATGGGGGAGAAGTTTGAATGTCAAATTCTGAGTGAGGGTTTGAATTCCGCGCCCACTGACAGGTCGATCAACGGCGCGCGCAAATTATCGTCACCTACCTTTTTTTCCTTAGTGTCAGTTGTTGAAATCCGTCAGCGATGAATCATAATCTTAACAATTGTCATCAGATGATTCTATGATCAGGGCCTTCGGACGCATCTTCTTTGCAACGAGAGACTTAAAAGTTAAATTGGCCGGAAACACCAGCTCCCGAGCGAAGTCAAATCATGTCCCCCACGCCGCACTGCCATGGCGGAGAAGGTGTGTCTTAGCACCCCCTCCGACCCGGGCGGCTGGGATGCCAACCACGGCGAGGGGTTCACGATCTGGGGAATTGATCTTCGTATGCAACCAGTGTTCCAGTAGGCACCATGTGACACCAGATGCTGAAAACATTGCATATTCGCTAGCAATGATTGCTGTCGCCTGGTGACAAAGTTGCGGGCCCCCGTACAGCATACACTTTCAATGGACTTATCGATCCTCACTGGGGTTTGAAGAAGTAACTAGAAGCCCACATCAAAATCCTACCTTGGAGGCCTAGTTCTAGATGAACTTTACTCCTCAATAATGTTGGTATCTCAGAAGAGGCCCGGATTGCGGGGCGAGACGTCTCTTTAGCAACCATGAAAGGCTGGAAGACTCAGGCTGCCAGTGTCGAGTGTTCAGTAAGAAGACCAAACGCACAACTTGGTGGGATTACCTCAAATATAACTGCGGCCAAGGGAGAGACGCCTTCAACAGAACTGCTGCCTGCATGAATACGAGTCAGGGTTAGCCTTGGAGCGACAGTTTCGCCCCGTGACAAGTCTGGCCAATCGGCTCAGCGACTAAAGTCCGGCAGACTGCATGACGTTGATAGATTGACCAGTTCCTCAATGTTCCAGCTTTTCAACCATCTCGACACCCTGAGAGCAGAAATCGGTGGACGGCTGCCTCTCTACATACCTCCAACTGACGACGAGGTATCTAACCATTTCCGGACAGTTGGCATCGACACATCGCAACCGAGCATGACAACCAAGCCCGGATCCACCGCCACTGACCGCGAGGAGTTGACCCCACGCAAGCGGAAAGCTCACAAGAAATCGAGATTAGGATGTCGAAACTGCAAGCTCCGCCGAGTGAAATGTGATGAGCAACGACCCATGTGCGAGAAATGCCTTGAGTTCGGGGTGTCGTGCAATTATGATCCGTCAATCCCAGATCTCCAGCCACGGCCCGGTTCCAAGGGAGTGACATGCTTGGACGTCACCATCGACAAATCACCAATTATGTCGAACGAAGTTGCTATCGATATGATTAACCTTTCTCTCGCCGAAGACAAGAGCGTGTCTATGAGCAATGGGGCTTTTCACTTCCACTCCTGGGAGCTGGATCGACTCGAAAGATTCCAGAAGCGCACCGTCTTTACAATCGGAACACGACAAACCTCTTATTTCTTCAGAAAGGACTTGGTTCACCTTGCCTGTTCACACCGGTTCCTGATGCATTTGGTCCAATCGGTGACTGCCTCACATGATCGTTTTCTGTCCGGAAGGGCAACTTCGCCTCCGACTCAAAAGGAGTCGTACCACGTCAGCCGGGCTGTAATAATGTTTCAGAGCAAGCTCTCGCAGCCTGTACGTCCCGGGGACTGTGACGCATTGTTTGCCGCGGCCTCGCTGCTCGGCATCCTTGCCTTCTCCACGATGGAATCCTCCAGTATTGAGGAACTCTGGCCACTGAAAAACTCGGGTCTCGGTTGGCTAAATCTGACCCTTGGCAAAAAGGCCGTGTGGGATGTTACGAACCCTTTCAGAGATAACAGCATCTGGCGACAGATGGCTCAGCTGTACCTAAAAGACTCCCCTTCAATACCCGAGCCCAAGGAGAATGCGCCGTCAGTGTTTGACCATCTGTGCACCCATGACGACTCCTCCCCCGGCGCGGATGTTAATCCCTACTGCAAGACTCTTCATGAATTTGTGCCGCTGCTCGTTATGGACTGCAAGGAGACAACCTGGATCCACTTCCTCCGATTCCTCTCTTCCGTCGACCCCCCCTTCATGGCCTTGTTGGAACGCAGAGATCCCTGGGCCCTGCTGATACTTGTGTACTTTCATGTGAAGGTATCCCGAGGTCCATGGTGGGCCGCCACACGATGCATCCTACAAGGGCAGGCAATCTGCAGATTTCTACAGCGGCATCATGCCGGTGATCTAGAACTTCAGAAAGCTCTGCGGTATCCAGTGATGGAGCTAGAGGCAGCTCAGAACGAAGGCTTGGGTGGGATCGACCCGCGACACTCGGGTTGGAGTGACGCAAAATTCTACGACTTCGAATTGAGGGGTCGGCCGCCGGAGGGAGTTGACGCAGAGGTCGACCTTGTGCTTTATTGATCTCAAATACTTGGCCTGGGAAAACTTGGTGCGATGGAGAACGAGGACTTGCTCAACTTCACGGATCCCTCAACTGTAACAAGATAAAGAAATACATGGTGGCTTCTGCAGGTCTCAGTGTAAATTGATCAACAGCTGGGATTTATTTCTAACATGTTGAAAAGACGGCAAGATTTGAGGCCCAAGAGGAATAATATGCGGACTACGGCAAACTTGCCTATCTAAGATGAAATATACGGCGGATTATATGGCTTTTCAAAGAAGTTTATACTCCCTCGGCCGCTTTTTCCGATCTCAATCTCGTCCTCTTGCGCACCCCCGAATCGTTCCTTGTTTTCCATCTGCTTCTGCGGCAGCTCATTCCATAGTGTACTCTTCTGCAGAACTTTCCTATTCAGGCCGTGCGCCAACATTCACTTGAAGGGCAGGGACTCTCAATCAAGAAGGCAGTATGACAACATTGAAGTTCGTACGCTCTGTAAGTCTAGCGTTGACCCAGCTTCATATATTGCATGGAGATGCCACTAATACATTCAGGTATGGGAGTCGTTCAAGACAACTTCGGGGATGGAACCGAGGTAAGCCCGGCAAAACCACCACCATGAGCTCTCGTTGACCAACCATCGCAGGTTGATTGGTACCGTAAGTTGGATGCGGAACACACTCCTGCACATCATGAGACCTGATCTCGAAAATGAGAGATTTGAAACCCTCAATGAGACCCTCTCATCGCTTCTCCATCTGACTATGCCTTCTCCAGATGCGGATAACGGCTGCCGAGCCGGGCAAGGTCAATTTCGAGCTACCCGTTGAGAAACACCATACGAACCGACTAGGAATATTGCACGGTGGAACTATTGCTGCAATGGTCGACACTAGTGGCTCACTTGCCGTTGCCTCCCGGGGCCTTTTTTCCACAGGGGTCTCAACGGACCTGAATGTGACCTATCTGAACTCCGGGGGCAAGATTGGCGACCTGATTAAAGGCGAAGTGGTATGCGATAAATGTAAGAGACTCCTCGCTTTATTTGAGGAGTAAACCAGTGTTCCTAACCCGCTACTTGGACAGTTGGAAAATCACTGGCCTACACGTCAGTCAAATTCACGAACAAGAACGACGAGATCGTGGCACGAGGTAGTCATACGAAATTCGTTGCAATTGCGTGGAAAGATGAGAAGAACATTACGGATCAATTGAAGCCAGGGTCTGGGAGCTAATGAACCGAATCCAGAGAAATGATCGGGTCGAGCCAGGGATGGCGATACGCGGACGACTCACCGAAGTACCACCGATCCTTACCCTCCGAAGTGTAAACATATCAAGATCTCTCAGTGCTTGCCCCATATAGATATAGAAGACCCCTGGATATAACAGCAATGCCATTCACAAATGAACTATCTACTTCCGCAGAATGCATCATCATAACGGTTCAACTCCCGCCTTGATATCAGGCTGCAAGGCTGTGCCAAGGCTGACGAGGCTGCAATGTTACGGTGGAGTATTGCTTCATGTTTTAAACGTTCCTTGTCACAATCTCTCTCCGCAGCCTCAGGCAATCAAACCGCAGACTACTCACGCGGCCGGCATATTTGATTCCTGCAAATCGTGCAGCGACTCTTGTGTGACATGGGACTCTTCAGTGCCCTGCGGTGAGCCACCGGCTTGTGAAATCAACATGCCACGCACCTCCAAAGCCTCAGCCCGCGCCGTCCCTGGCCTTCCTTCCACAACTTTTGTCATTGACAATGGCGGCTACACCGTCAAAGCAGGCTTCGCTCCCTCCAAACATCTGTCGGACGCCGAGACGCTCTCCAAATGTCACATAATACCCAATGCTCTGGTTCGCAGTCGCGAAAAGAAAACCTACGTCGGGACACAATCGGAAGACATCACGCAGTGGAGCGAAGCCCTGTTTCGCCGTCCTGTGGAGAACGGACAGGTCGTGAGCTGGGAAGCGCAGAAGGAGATATGGGATCAGTCATTCTTCGATGGACGGACTGCGAGGAAGGATCTTTTGGTCAAAAGTCCCGAGGACACAACGTTGATTTTCACCGACGCGCCGAATTCGATGCCTGCGCTACAGAAGAATGCAGACGAGATCATTATGGAGGAATGGGGATTCGGTGGATACTCGCGTATCGTCGGTAGGTTTTAGCTGGGCCAGGACTCATACACTTCTGAAGGAGAGACGCTGATCGTGCCGCAGGACCATCGCTGAACGCATACAACGATCTGCACCCGCTCTTCGAGGAGACCGTCGACCCTCGGCCGGCCCACTCGTTAGCAGACCTCCCAATGGAATGTCTTCTTGTCATCGACTGCGGCTATGACCGTTCTACCGTGACCCCGATCTTCAACGGCCGTCCTCTACACCGCGCCAGCCGCCGTCTCGATTTCGGAGGCAAACACCTGACAAACCTCCTGAAAGAAGTTATTTCGGTCCGTCACTTCGATCTACACCAAGACACCAAGATCGTGAACGATATCAAAGAGGACGTTTGTTTTGTCAGCGATGACTTCAAAGGCGATCTAGAAAAGACGTGGAAGGGAAACAAAGGGCGACAGAAACCTGACCGTCCAAAATCAGACGGCTCGATGGATCTCGACCACAACCCCGCCCACGACGAGATAAGGGTCGACTATATCCTCCCAGACGGCATCCATCTCCTCCGTGGCTTCAGCCGTGCTCACGATCCCACGCCGGCAGCTCGGAAGCGGAAACAGGCTGCCATGTCAGCAGTCGACCCCTCCGAGGCTGAAATATCCATGACATTAGGAAACGAGCGGTTCTCCGTACCGGAAATCCTCTTCTCACCAAGCGACATCGGCTCCAAGCAACCAGGGCTGCCAGATATCGTGATGAAATCCCTGTCGGTGCTCCCTCCTCTTGTGCAAGCCGCGATGCTCAGTAACGTGCTCGTTGTGGGTGGAGGGGCAAAGATCCCAGGTTTCGCGGAGCGGATCGAAGCAGAATTGCGCACGAGGATCAAGGAAGACTGGATGGTTCGAGTGCGGAAGATGGAAGATCCCCTCACTTCAACGTGGCTCGGGGGTGCCAGACTGGCCATTGGGTTTCCTAGCGTTGTGAGGGAGTTTGGTGTCACTAGGGAAGAATATCTGGAACACGGGAGTGCCTGGGTCGCGAGACGGTTTGTGAACGGAGGTAGTGGGAAGGGGCTATGACTCGGAGGTTGGGGAGTCACTTTACGAAGACATCATGAGATTTACGGTAACAGACCCTTCCAGCAGGATTCAAGGAAAGGGCCGGCAAAGGCCGGTTTCATGTGTCTAGAAGCCAATGCACCCATGGAATAGCATGCCCTATCGATGTGCAATTCAATATCCACCGCCCAGCCCTCCCATATCCCTTTATTCCCCCAGTGTCTCCTCAACCTAATTGCGTTGAGAGTGAATCGAACGCAATTGTCGGCTGGTCCCACCAGGGCTCATCGTGAACGGAGAGGTCATCGGGTGGAATATACAGCGTAAGTCACACAGCACTCTTACCGGGCGGATAAAGACGGAGGAAATGATAACGAGAAGCGGTGGGGCAACACGATGCGAAAGGGGGAAACAGTTTACGCACCGAGGGACTAAGGAAGTGGTCTGAGGTATCGTCCTCGGAAGATCGGTTGACCGTGGAGGACAACTTCACGGCAATGGAGGGTTCTCGATGATTAGAGGCCGTGGACTCTGCCCGGTCCAAAATGGGGTGGTGATGAACTCTAGGCCTGGAAGACATCGCCGTTTAGGCGGACAGGGGTCAGGACGATGAGGATGGGTGTACACGTCTTGGGCATTCATAGCGGCGGCCCTTCTGTTGTATCGGGGGTCGACGTCATGCTGATGAAAAGAACTGAGCACTCCCGTTGTCATCAAAGAGGACAGTCTGGCCGACGACGAGTCTTTCATCCGGGCAAAGCGTGCATCCGGGTTGATGAGAAGCATGGAAAAGGAGAATCACTCGCCTGAAGACGATTCCTCTTTTCTGGCACTCTCAGCCTTCGATTAGGATGTATTGGATGTCTCCTTCCCCTATGAACTCCGTCGTGGTATTAAATCCCCGAGCCTGCCATTCTCAGTCAGGTCTCTACACAGGTCACCTCTCGACATTCATCCAAACCCCAACTCCCGACGCTCGCCCCAACGGCTCAAGTAAGCTTGAACAGGCAGAAAAGAATAAGGACCAGGCCTCCGCCCATGACAAAAAACCCCGGGCTGACCTCTGGCGGCCACCAGTCGACGTAGCGGCTCACGGTGTTTATCAAGAGGGCGTCCAGCGCGGCCTTGGCCATCAAGTGGACGGCGACCAGGACGTCCACCAAGTAGTTGGAGGCCAAAAACACAAAGAACCCGAAGCCAAGGAAGCGGAGGAAGGCTTTGATCAGTTCACACATCGTTGTTCGGTGGATGGTGGGTGGCGTTCCGGAGAGAGGCGAGGCTGGTAGGTAGGGGGACAGGTGAGGCGTGACGAGGCTCGGCTAAGGGCGCTGAAGGTTTTGGTTTCTTGCTGTTTGGATGACCTTCAAATTAGATTTCCCTCCTCGCACAGGGGCTTTCAGGGGCTTACCAAGATTGAAGAGAGGCTGTTCTGGTCTTGAAAAGGGGGGCGACTGGCGGTTCTTGGGGCGGTGGCGTTGGTTGTGAGTTTGTTGTTTGGTGAGAAGAGACACTTCTTTTCTTTGCGCGGCTGGCCTTTGTAGCCTAGAATCGTAACGAACTAAAGTGGCAGGGCGTCCATTTGTTCTGTCACTCACAAGGCTGCACGTTCAGGGTTCGCGCGATGAATCACTGCGCGTGAGCACAGTCACTGGTACGCGCGGGTATTAACATGATGTATAAAGTGAGTTCGTAATCTTTGGAATTGGTTATTTCCCCTCCCAAGGACGCTCGAAGCTTGTTTGAAAGGTCCTCAGCCCATGTTTGTGGGACCACGGTCCCCGAATAGATGCATTAAGAAGCTGGTTACATAGTGCGCCTTTGCACATTTACTCTACCGTGAAAATAGAGCGGAGCAAACGCCCATCAACTTCCAACAAGGCTATGCACCAATATGCCTGCCCCCTTGGTCGATGATCGGTCAATGCCGCTCTTTACAAAACCATGTTAGTCTACGCCAGTGCCACTAAAATTTGCACCCTTTGGTTTCTCTTCGCCATCTTGGAGCAAACATCTTAACGCTTCGCTCATTACGCAGTCCTTGCGTTCTTTGCCAATCTGACGCCTGAGTGCGCCCTCCTGTTGTCCGAGAGACAATAAAGGCATTGGGCTTGAATAGATATATTGAAGACTCTGTCCTCTCGCCAAAGGCAAGAAAACAGGAGAGAGATGTATAGTGCTATATAGAGCAAAAGATTGTTACAAGACGCCTATCAAAGGCGCGCTCGGAGGCTCCGGAGAAAGCGTAGCTAAACCGGCATGATCGTTAGCTGAGAAGACAAGCAATTGACCGTGGTTGCGCGAGGACTGAAGCTCCTACAGCTTGCATCGTATAGCAAGTGGATCGCTGAGGCACAGTGGCAAAGGCTAGTGGCGAGGGCTAGCGCAAAGCGCTTTGGTAAAGCGCTCTTGTAAGGAGTGATTGGCGGAGCGCTGTTGGAGTGATTTGTGCAGTGAGCTGAACATGTTGGAAGCTGTGCAAGGATGGCGCCGAGTGAGTGATAGGCGCGAATTTTGGTGTAGATAGCGATCAACGCCATCATTTGGTAAAGAGTGGCATAAAACGATCATTGACTTGACTAGGCGGGCGCTTTGTTGGCATTTGACCGTGCAATGCGCCGCTGTAGTCGGACGGAGCATAGTGCTGTAATTGCACTCTACAACACCTCCAAATTCCGACTTCGCAAGTGACAAAAGCTTTAGATATCTCTATATATTTCGCCTATCCTAGGCACCATATGTGACTTAGACAGAGCATTCCATTCATTCAATCAACGCCTTCCTTGCTTTTGTCTAAAAGACAACGCAAGCGCAGGCGAGGCGAAGAAACAGAAGTGAATCGCGTTGTGACCCGGTCGACGGCTGAAGTGGTGGGCGTCTGGGTGAGCCAAATGAGAAGGAGTGACGAAGCTGTCGTCGTCGTCGAGAGGAGGGAACGAAACCCGGTTCCAGGAAACAATCGATGGTGTCATACCGCAACACACGGTCACGACCGACAAAACTGCTCCTTTACAGGAAGATGCGAAATTGGCAAACCCTTGGGAAGTCCTGCCAAGTTCTTTGCAAAGGCTCTAGCCATCCATCAAATTCTGTTGCTTTCCCGTTCCCTTCCTCGCATCACCATTCTAGAGACACAGGAGCGGCAAATATAGTTGCCCCCCAACTTCCAAGGGTCGCTGACACGCCATATAGTTCTCGAAATCCTTAGAGGGATAGGAGTACTTTGTGTTCAGACTATACTCATTGATGGTCTTGGTACTATCTGATTTTCCACCATTTTCTTATTCTTCCTTTTGAACTTGACGGTGCAGCAAGAAGAGTATTATTCTCGCTGATGTTTCTGCCACTTTTCGCGTTGAGTCGCTTTAGGTTGTTCATGACTGTTATAGTAGAAGGATGTTCTGACCCGAGAAGCATTCGAAGTCCTAGTAAGGCCCGTTGGTACATCTGCTCTGCCTCGGCCAGCCTACCTTGGTCGGAATATAGGA